>JASGCC010003947.1:0-21794 GCA_030067915.1 Hydractinia echinata | reverse complement strand
TAAGAGAGATGAGATAGGAGAGTAAAAGAACTAGTGTTGTCATGCGCCATATAACTCGCCCCAGGGCATCTCCCAACCTTATCAACCATGGAGACTAAGTTGATATATACTTTGGTTAGTGTATGTTTGCAAGACTTGGTCAAGTTTAAGAGAAAGATCTCACACTTGGGAGGGATTTTCAAGTATATTTTCAAGTTTATTTATCGTAATAAGTTTTAAATTAATATTTTAAAACAACCTCTTGAATGAAATGAAATTTTTATGTCCAGTATTTAAGAAGAGCAGTCAGCACTATGGGGGTTAAAATGATTCACTGTCCTAAGGTGGAGTTGAAGATACCACAACTAATTATTAAATGTCGCTTTGGCGCCTCATTAGTTCGAGCGGTGTTAGTTTCCCGGTTTGTTTAAGTAATTTAGATTAGAAAGAACCTGGGTCGAGAGTAATTAAACCCACTTAAAGGGTGGTTATAAACTCTTGTACAAGCTTCATGATGGTTTTCGCTTGTCAATATAATGACTAGCTGACGTCATCGAGGTTGACGTTAGAGAGATTCCATTTCCTGCTTATTTTAAAATTGGTAAACAGACAGCTAGAAACACAAAACAGATTAATCACACGAAAAATAAAAACTTTGACTTTGTTAACCAGAAATCACAAGAGGAAAAAAGTGCTTTCTTACATGCTAACTGCTTGGGTATTAGCAAAAACACAGTAGGGGAATGGTCCATTATTATTTAAAACATGTGCGGTGCATTCACAGATCGTTATTAGCTTATATGTTAGATCACGATTTTGTTATGTCAATAAGTGTTTGACGCACTGTTAACCAAAAAAAACGTTAAAATTATATACCCAACACTCATATAAGAAATTGCTGCACTTTTATTCCTTTTGTAAGTTTTTGGGAATTAAATAACTATATATCAGCATTAAAGGAATATTAACTTTGCAGGGTAAAAGTTGATGTAAAAATATCTCACTTAGAATGAAAGCCTCGCATGGTCATAAATATGACAGAAACTTAGAAGTTTTTCAAATTATGTTTGATGTTATATTGAACATGTGAATTCAAAGTCTGGCTGATCAACTTACTTTAGAAAAATGTTTTGATATTGGCTCTAGAAAAAAAAATTTCACGTTTTTTCTTTCAAAAAAATACAAAATGTTGAATGTAAAAGAAAATAATAAAGAAGTGGAAAAAATAAGAACTTACCGATTTGAAGAACATCAGATACTGCTCCTTGTTCTAATAATTTAGACCCAACATGGTACGGCTGTTTTAATGCATCTGCTGCGTTAACGTGGATTTTATTAGACGAATACAACTCGACACAAGATTCATTCTGTGGGAAGGAATAAAACATAACTCGATTTTGTACAGGATCGGGTATAACTCCTAATTTCTCTTCGATTTCTTGATATGGAAATGAAGACGCTACACAATGTGCTGCGATGTCGAGTAACGAAGAAATATTTTTCTTGCAACGTTTCGTGTTCGTAGATTTATCAACTTCATTCCGCTGACGTTTTCTTGCCATGCTTGGATGTATGTTGTAAAACTCGTTCCTGCTCTTGCTCTTGTGTTCGTCTTCACCTTAAAGTGTGTCTATTTAAATGTAAAACATGTATTTCCATTTGTGTGTTTTAAATGTCGGCCTTTATTCAACCAAGTTATAAATAAATTAACTTTCGGAACATAAAAGAATTGATTAGCGTGTTCAAGTTAAGAGAAATCAAATATTAATCCATGTATTTTTTTTCTGATCAAAATTTAAATTCTCCCTAAGTGGAAAATTAATTATTACTATTACGTTATGACGTTATCCTCAGACAGCTTTTTTTGTAGACTTGATTCGGCGCCATGCTAAAATTGTCATGACAATAAAAACAAGAAATGAGAAAAATCTCAGCAATTTACATATTTTCATGATTTAATGTTTCCCGAACTAATTTAAAGATGGCGCATGTTTCAAAAACAAACATATACATAGGCAAGATGATTTTTGTATGTCGTGTTACTGAACAGCGCATGTGATAAAAGAGTTTAATATTTAACGCGATTTTGAATGCCCCATACTTATTTTATGTAAACAAAATTTCAAAAGGCGTTACATAAAAATGGCTCTGCAAGATTCACAACCTCCTACCCAGGTGAATTGAATAGAACTCAAACTGTTTATAACAAATGCGGTTAAATAGAGCCTGGTGACGAATTCACAAGAGGCGATCTCCTACTGCTACAAAGAGATTGAGCGTCTGCACTCCTTACCAGACCTCCTGCTGTGAATCAGCATTGTCCGTATTTTTGAATAAAACTTCTGAAGGTACTCGACAGCTTATTGAGGAACGTTTTTCCGATTATACCTTTAAACACAGATGTTAAAAACAAATTAATGATAAACATTGAGCGATTTATATATCCTTCCTAATAAATTAATTTCTTTCCCTGACGTATCGAAAAATTAAACATTGAAGGATCATTGAGGAAAACACAAATACAGAGAAAATATACTTTTTCGAATAAAACGCCAGGGCGTTAAACTAAAATAAGAAAATCTTCAGAAAGCAATCTTACTTGCGGGAGAGAAAGAGAATTATTTTGGAGGTTTATTCTGTTTTAGTAATTAAAAAATGACACACATTAAAAACGTCATTTCTGATTATCTATATTGTTGAAAAGACCATAAGTGGGCGTTTATTGAAAGAGGGCGGTAATTGAAAGAGGGCGGTGATTGTAAGAGGGCGGTAATTTGGAAGACTATCTGTTCTAAAAATTACGATAATTTCTTTTTAATAGCCGATAAAATCGGTGAAACTAGCCTACTGATGTTACATTATTCTCCGAAGAATACAGTGTATTGTTCAACTTTTTATCTCTGATATGTGCTTGCACCACGTCAAGGGAACTTTGTATTATATTTCACATCACGGCGGACACTGCTTGTCGACAATTCTTTTCTCTAAATTTATCATAAAACACGCCGAATGGTTTCCATATAATATTTGTAATTGATGTCGGAATGAGCTTAAAATTAGTTTATAATTACCTTGTTTTTTCTGTTGTCGCTGTAAATTTGAAGTTCAGTAAAACTTTAATTTATCTAACTATCCAGGGAAAAAAATTAAAAACAAAACGAAAGAGTAATGTAAGTGACATATATCTTCGTGAATATTCGCGTGATAAGAATTATTTTAAAAGTTTTTCAAAGCATGTAAAAACCAGGTCTGACAATTCACAGTTCCTATCCTCATTCCACGTTCCGTAGGTAATTTCAAAGCCTTGCAGAGTTGTTTTCTGTGTTGAGTCTTGCGGGCGCCTGCTCTGCCAGACATTCTATTGTAAGCACAGTAAGTGGCTCATTCGCCAAATGAGATATTATGGTTTGCTTGTAATTAGATCCCAGACCTCCTGTTGTGAATCTCTAATGACAGTTTCTAGAGTTACTACTAGTAATCAATCTGTTATGTTAAATAAATTATATTGTTCGTTATATTGAGTTGGAGAACAGGTTCACACGCGAAAGAGTTTAAACTAACTCCTTTAAGGTACAAAGTCTAACTATGTTGATGACGAAACCTGAAAAACACTTTCAAAATAACCTTCCTAAACTTCTAGCGAATTTTTTGTACAGTACTGTAAACAGAGTGTTCTTAATTTAATTTCTGCGACTTATATAATTCTTCTACCTTTGAACAATTTTTTTCGCATTTCCTTCTTCTTTTTTGTATTTTCTTTTCATAAAGATGTATAAATAATCAGAAATAAATACACCAAACAATAAATATATAAATAAAAAAATATATATTAATATGTTTGTTGGAACTTTCAATCACATCACATAAATGTGCGAAGTATAAGGAATATAAAGAAACATTGTGTAGATTCTGTTTTATCTTTAAGTTTGTTTAACATCAAAAGATAAACAAACAGGAGCGAAGAGAATTTTGTCTGCTTCTTCAAAATAAACATTTTTAAAAAAAATTAAGCTTCAAATCGTCTCTCACAGTTGGTGGGCCATGATACGTTAGCCTCTTTTTAAGTAAAACTACCCGATGTAGACAAAACACTAACTGTTAGCGCGCAACACACTACTGAGATTATCGATGTGGGTGTAAAAAGTTTGCGGAAAATTAATTTTTGGTTTATTTTTTTATCTTTCTTGTTGCCAGATGGGCTGATTTCGCGGTAAAGTTGGACATGCATTTTTATTTTCATTCAACTTTTAGCCCTCCTTTTTAAAGGAAAAAGTTCTTCTTATACCTTATACATGTGCCTTAATTTTGCTTCTTAGAATAACATACATGCTTTTTCGTTTCTAATAATATACTCTATAAGAATATGCATGATGAAATTAGACAAAAATATCTTGAATTTTTGCTTGCTTCCTATCATTCATGTAAAATGTCTTTTCTCATGTTTCATTTTGAAGAATTATTTCCCAACAAAATCTGTCAGTTGAAATAGGCTGCTAAAACAACAGCTCTTTAAGGGTGATTTTTACACCAGCATTCTCAGATACTTTAATCTCGACTGTGCTAAGAATATGCAAAGTTAATAATATTCATGTTGAAACGAAAAAACACTATTCTTATAAAAAACGCGTTTGGTACGGATCAGAGGGAAGTTAACAAAGCTAGATAAATCTTCAATCTGAAGTTGATTCTGACCTTTCTGCCATAACACTCCCATCTTGCGTCAATTATACGCAGAAAGGCTACTAAACGCAGTCCTAAGTTAATTTAATATGTTGTATGTAGGATAGACTAGCAGCGTGACATTGATATAATATTTTGTCACCGAGAGACGTCTCATTGAGTTCACTGAATATAAAATATTTCAGTTATTTTTCAAATGAATTTTTAATTCCATCAGCGTAAGCAAACGTGCAACCCGCTGTTTAATTCACCATGGAAGTTTTAGCGAAATTTCAACGTAACCATGCGTTGCGAAACCTCGCAAAAATCAACTTTCAAGTGAGTCATAGCTGTCGTGAGACGTAAATATATAACAAACTTATAATTGAATCAGAACGAAAATGCTTTGAGAAATATTTTGCATATCTAGGTCAGTATGATAGCTACACGAGAATCACATGTCGTTTGAAGAGAATTTTATCATGCTGTTCCTCCAAACAGATTCTGGATTTAACCGCTGCTGAGATATGCAAATTTCTTTGTCAAATAAAATGAACTTTGACGCACCGTGCAGAACATTCTTTTTAGCTAGTTTCTTTGCACGAGCTGGTGAGGTTACGAAAAAAAATATAGTTATTCTAAAAAAAGAAAAAAACAACAACTTAGAATTAAAAATAACTTTCTTACAACCTCCACAAAAACTTTTGGGAGGAGTTCAAAACTCGTACGAACTAGGAGAGTGGTTATTCATAGCAGCAGTATCCTCCAAATTAGTGACGTCACTAATCGCCTCATAATTATGAACATTTATCCCCTCAACACGATCCAATTATGAACACGCTGACGTCAGCAGACTCCACTGATTAACCAAACAAAAGATAAGCACGTGATTCATGATCTTAGGAGTCTCCCAATGTAAATAATTAAGTGTCTCCGTATTTGTTCATATTGTTTACTTCAAATTTAGATGTCTCCAATAGTCTTTCGTATGTTGCGTATAGTTTAGACAAAGGGGAGGAGCTATGATCAGCATTTGCTTTTCACGCCTATGATATCGATAAAGCTCCAGCTTACGACCATATGAATCACCCAAGATTGAAGATTTTTTTTTGCTTCCGCAAACCGCATTTTCTTCTTTCTGTCATTTGTAATTTGCGGAACAAACTATCCTTGTGGAGTACTTAGAAAACGTAAACATTCCAAAGGCTTATGACGTCACACCACTAACACGTTTCTAAAAGTGGAGCATAAAACAAAGAGGATTTTATAGAGTGTATTTTGACTTATTTATATTTTATTAACCCGCTATTTTAATCTTTTGGTAATACTACCGGAATAAACAGATTTTGGGGTGATTGTTATAAAATATTTTATTTCTCGCTTCCGGCTTTCACTTCAGTTCACTCAGCCACTTAAATATTCTTGATTGCTCGATTTACTTTCCCACACCGCATAATTTGCATAATTATCAAAACGAACAATTTATGCACGGTTTTAAATATGCAAAATGAAGGCTCAAGTTGCTGAAACTTTAAATAGAATTTCTTATTGCCATTTGGGAAACCTTAAGACGATCTCAATTTCTGACTTAAACCCATGTTTTTAGTCATAAAATTAGCAAAACAAGTAAGCATCTATGCAGTGGAATCTATCTAAAGGTGGATTTATACTTAGGAACGAATTGGAACGGATCGAAATGGAACGGAACAAACAATTGTGATTTCTGCAATCTGATTGGTTGATAAGATTTTCCGTTTCGATCCAAACTGAAAGTTGAAATTTTTCAAAAAAAATAAAAAAACAAATAAAAATTAGCAGATAGCCAATCAAATTTAAGTATTTTGTCTTTTTTCGTTCCGATCCGTTTTGCTATTGAGTGGAAATCCACCTTAAGTGTAAACCGGACACCTGTATATAGATCACTCGGAACAGGTTAGTTGATTTCAGAACAAACATTTGTAGAAAGTCTCTGTAAACAGATACTTGTATAAAGCGAACCAATTCTTTACACCAGTGGTGCCTGCTTTCGGTGTGCAAGCCGAAGAACACTAAAAAACATTTATAGCACCATTAAATTGTTGAAAACTAATAAAGTCCACAAATAAATTCGTCAACGTTAAAAAAATGATGTTCGTCTTACTTGCAAAGTTGTTATGATGTTCTTAATATTGAGCCAAATCTCAGCCTCAATGTTCTTATATTCTGAAAGACCGTTCCACCCAATTTATCGTAGGTTTTGGAAAGGACTGTGGACGAGGTTTGTTGTGACTAACAAAGCTTCGTTTTAGGGAGGATAAATTCTTGGACTTGTGCTGTTATGAAATTAGAAGTACCTATTTATATTCCGCTTCCTGGTGTTTTGCTCATTAAAAAAACGCATCTCCGAAATTATAAAAACGATATATATTAAAATAACAAAAGTAGTTATCCGAGTTTTCGAACACACTATCGAACAACTGCTCAACACAGTCACGCTCGGCTGATCGCAAATGTATTGTTTTATCTGTTCGATTATGTGTGCTTTTCGGCATGATTCGCAGCAAGAAATGCAAAATGGCGGCCAGAAAACAAACGATCTTCACAGTAGCATGAAGCAATGGTGAGTCTTCTTGTATATCTTACATATGGTATGCATGTTCGGAATGTTAGAATTTTAACAGCTGCTTCAACAAAAGGCCAAAATGCCTACAAGCGTTTATTAACTTTGCATCAAAGGTCGTATTAGCTATACTTTATCAACCATGCAAGATGAGCACAGTATACACAGCTCAATTTACTAATCACTACCGTCCTCATTAGTATCAAAGTTGTGTCCTGTTATTGCTTAGATAATCTTCTACCCAATTCACTTTCTTAAGGATTGATTTTCTCATCAGAATCTAAACATCGCCCTTAAGAAGAGACATTTAAAAAGGTTACGTAAAAGACGTGTTATAGAGTCCAAAAAATATTTACTGCACGACATATTTAAAAAAACATGAAGAATCTTAAGAAAGGTAATTCTACAAGTTGTCTAGAAAGTGTAAAACCTTTTAATCATTGATGTGTCTTGACTTGCTTTGGGCTGATTCTACTGTAACTGTCTGACATAACCACAATGTTTTGTGCAAGAGGTCTAAATTGCACAGGGTGCTAAAATCTGAAAATAAAGCGTATTCGCGTTTCCTTTTAATATTTCTACAATTTGAAGGGGTGTCGTCTTGCTTAAAGTGATTATTATCTGAGAAGGTGTATATACGTCTTATTAAAACCTTGGAGAAAAAAGCGCTTCCTACACGCAACTAAGAACCATAAGGTTTATGAGAAAACTTAGATTGCTTAGCATTGTAATGATTCAATTTTTATTATTGAAAGTTTTTATAAGCAAACCAAAAAAATTGAACCTTATATTGAAGTCATGAAAAAAGGATTCTAAGTCGTACACGCTCAATTCCCTCTGAGACTGCATCTGTTGGGAATTATCTCGAAATAAAATTTGATAACTGCAGCATTGTGTGGCTATTATGTGTCGCAGCAGCAAGACAAAAATTTGTTAGAACACATTAAATAGTTAAAACTGTATCTCCATGTATTGGAAAATATTTCAAAATTTGAAATGTGCCGCAATTTTATTTTTCGCACTGAAAGTAAGTAACTCTACCACAAAGCCACCAGTCTGTTCACTATCTCTCAACTATTTTTTCTTTTATGATAAGTTAATCAGTGAGTCATAAACTTTTTTAACAACCTCACATCAAGATTACACTTAAAATGACATCCCAGTTAACGGCATGTCATAGCAGCGTGGCATCACCGCGTCTCGAAATAACGGCGTGATATGATGGTGTCGTGACATGTCGATGTGATATAACAGCGTGACATACGACGTGACGGTGCAACTTGACGCGTGCAATAACAGCGGGTCATGAACCAGATTTGTCATGAAAACAAAGCGAATGCGTTAGGTGATTTGACTGCTTAGAATAAGTTGAAAAAACATTTGGAATCTAAAATGGTCTCTTCAAGATGGAAAGCAATGGAAACACTTCCATTGTTTACATTGTTAATGTGTGTTTACCTATAAGGCCTTTTTAGGAAAGCCTACCCACAACTGTGAAATCAATAAAGTCACACATTCCCTGCTGCAATGAGTTTTAATTTTCTATTCCATTAGTAACAGTCACCTTCATGCCTGGTCCAAATTTCTGCACTTCTTTCAAACAAGGAAGTGTATCGTGTCATATTTGAGCGGACATGGATAGTTGGAGCACATTTGACTTGTAATCATAAGGTTTCAGGTTCTAGTACCCACTCCATTGTAGTTTATTTGTAGTGTTGTCAGCCTATTTTGTGCCACGAACCAGCAATGCTATATGTATCTTTAGAGGTGTTGTTAAATAGTTGCAGTCAGGGGGAAGAAGAGCCAGCCATTAGGATGCAATCCCCAAGGACGCTAAAACTTCCTCTTACTTACTTACTTACTTACTTGTATATCATATAATTTTGTCCTTTATTCATGGTCTTGCATGCTAAGCCTTTTATATGTCACGTAGACATATAGACAGAAAATTTGCTAAAGCTTTATTAAAATCATACATAAGAGATAGCAAACAAAATGCTCTGTTTTGTGTCTGGAATTTATATTTCAATTAGAATTGAAATATAAATTCCCAGGCCTAAATTATACTGCTTATAGTAAAGTTTCCGACGTGTCTGTAATTTTTTTTTAGCTATACCTTTCGCTTCCGCTTCCCTAGAGACAAAATAGTACCAATTGGAGCCCTGCGTCACAGACCGTGCACCCTGTAGATGTGTCTCCGTTATTCACAAAGATATTGTCAACGTTGAACAATGAGAAAATATCAAAAAATTTGATACACGCTGTTTTAATTGTTTTTTAAAAATTCCCGTGGTGATATTTTCGTCACAAAGTTATTTTGCATGCTATCACTTTGTATTACCTTATACTACAACACAATGGATCGGATCAATATGTGCTGCATGTTGATAACGAGAAGTTAATGCAGATTTTAGTTGTTTTTTATTCATTTTCACATACAGCTATATTGGCCTCACAACAAAATGTACATAAGTGCTTGCTTAAAATCACAACAGAAATTTATTTTGTTCTCCCTGCACATATCTATTCTTCTTTCTTATCTATCCAATATCAAGATAACACGAAACTACGCCTAAAGCACTAACCATAATCAATTTTCTTTGAATCAATCTACAACGTTTAGTTATTACCTTAAGGAAACTGTAAAGGTTAAATCTAAAACGCTTAGTTGATATCGTATTTTTTATCTTTTGAGTGATCTCTATAATGCCGCTAGGAAGTTTTGATAAGGTGATAAAAATTCAGGTGGTCAAAAATAGGGGCCTATGAAATTTCGAAAACATTGTATTCCTTAGAACCTAAGAAAAATTATCTTGTAAAACAACTCTTTTGTTTGTCCACTTTTATCCACAACTATTCTTTATTGTGGTTATAAAAACATTTGGAGCTAGTGTTCTTCATGTGTCTCCTCGTTGCAGTACTTCAAGTTAAAGAAATTGCTTCCGTTCTGCAGTGATTTTACACTAGATATCAACTAAAAATTTATTAACTTCCGAGGAGAGAGGCGATTTTTACAAAAATTTTGAATTACAGTTAATTTACATAAAGATTCACCACAAATACTTGTTGTGAATGACAGGCAGAAGTACAATTTATTTTTCGCGTGACAACTTGATGCTAAGATAACAAGCTTATCAGTACATCTTTTACTTTCAATCATAACCTTTAACAAGCTTTCAGTAGATAACAAAAAAGTTGACATGCATTGTCGTCATGATCAATACTTGATCACTTGAACTTTGTACTGTGTTTGAGGCAAGATAAAGGTCTCCCTCCCGGAGGATGAGTCGCAAAGCTGCATAGGCTTTCGTAATCTTTAAAAACCCTAAAAGCCTTCCTTTTTAAACAGACGTTGTTTTGTTAGAAACATTTAACATACTGTTATTGTTTCTGTTGTTGTTATTACGGGTTTTTATTTACATATTTATTTTTCTTTTGTTTTAATTTTGTTATCTTTATCAGACATAATGGCGGATGCATCGTTATTAGCATCAAACGAAAATAACCAGACCATAATTACAAATGAATTGATGTTATTCATCATTATTTCCGAACAAATCATTTGCCCCCTGTTTGTTACAAGCCGAAAAAGTAATTCTATTAATTGCCGTCTTACCATAAGGAAATTTATGATGAGAACTTTGAATTCAGAACTGATCATTCACTTATTTGCAACTATTGTAACAATATGAGAACAATGATTTGACAACTGCTGTAGGCAATTATCAACCCTAAACTGTCAAGCATTTTATCCGATTTAGAACATGTATTAACCCTTTTTAAGTCCTAAAAAACGCTTTCTAGAGCGTTTACCCAATCAAAATCGATCTTAATTCATTTCAAGCTGATTTAGTTTTAGGCAAAAAGACCAGTTAGTTAATACAAAAAGTCGAACATATAAGGAGGAAGAAGAGTGGCCGTCTACTTAGACATAAAATGCAGTTTTGGTAACACAAGTAGAGACGTAAAAAAACATCAAAATATCAAGAGAAATTTTTGAATATGTTAAAAATAATTATGTTTCTAGCTTTTGGCCTAGCAAAACTCCATGATTTTGTATGGTTTATTCGTATTAGAAAAACGATATACAGCCAGATCCTTCAAAAAAAAATATTTTCTGGAAAATATAAGAACGTTATGATTATTTGTGATTCTGTTGTGAACTGAAAATTAAAAAAAAAAAGATAACAACATTCCCAGTAATGAAACTCGTTTAGGGAAAGGGAGATTGCGTTAACATTCTAATGTCTATTGCAAATTCTACAGTGATGAAACTCGTGTAAAGAGTGGGGGATTGCTTTAAAATTCTTATGTTAAAGCAATTCTATTTTACTTTTTTCGGTTGGTGGAAGCATCACATCCCGATTTATACTGGGGCTGGATTCCACCATTAACTAACTTTTTTTATTATTATAACTTCGAAAATTCTGCTCCAACCATGTTCTTAGAAAACAATCGTGTTCTCAGAAAAAATGATGACGTCATAGAAACATGCTGACGCCAGCAAATAATTTCCTTATTATGTTCCTGTCGAACATTTCATTAACAGCCATTCATATTTTTCTTTAAGTGAAGAAGATGGAACAAAGTGATGTAGAAGATGTACCTTGTTGTTTATTTTACACTCATTTACTCAACCTGTTGTCACATACATAGTAAGTACTTTACGATAAGCATCGAGTCAAAAAATGCACATACTAACAAGTTTAACAGTAGGGTTAATTGTGAATACTTTGAACTTAATTGGATTAAAAACCTAATTTCAAAAACTAAGTAAGTTGCAGTACTTTTTTTTCAATTCTTATCGCAATTACTCTCTGATCTCATTTGCTTTTAATTCTTATCACATTTGCTTTGAATTCTGCTTACTCACATTTAGAATCACATCTAGAATCCCTGCATTACAGTAGAGCAGTCATTGCCTTATAACCTAGAGGTTTGCCATTATAAAGACGTGTTGTTGCGTTTATATTTGCACTGTATTTTAGATCGTCACAACAGAAACAATTTTACATTTGATCACAGGCGTCACCATTCATCGTTTCATACCAAACATAGAGATGATCCATTAAAACGTTTCCCCAACAGATTTAACAATAATCAACCGACTAGCATCAGTGCTAAAGTAAAAGAACATGCTCAAAGGAAAAACATTAGAAATTCTGTGAGACCTGACAATAACACCACATCAACATTTACCATCTCAAAAAATGGTAGACGAGTGGTCTCACGTGACAGTAGTCATAGCAACATAGAGCATGCTGGGAAGAAAAATCTACACAACGATACATACATTGATAGGTATGATAATGTGGATTTTAAAATAAAAGATCTAGGTGAAAAAGCGTTCCTGGTACCGAAACTGTTTTTGGAAGACAATGCAGAGAAAAAAGCAATCACTCCAATTTCAAAGAAGGCGACTAGAAGACACAGGTATAAAGTTCACACACACAATACTTTGTGTAACAGCTCACATAGTTTTTTTTTAACACAGGTGAGTGCAACACAGGATAATATTCCATGTTTTCATTTTTATTATTCCAGACAACACAATGAAACTAGGCGACCAGAATTTCCAATGAAAGATATTGCGCCACAAATTATTGAACGAGAATTGGGAGCTTCCGGATCAGGAGGTGGTCCTGATGAATTACCCTTCCCACCTCCGCCACCACCACCTCCCGCTCCACCTATTATTGTGCCACCGGCTGCACCAGCAGCTCCAATAGGTAAGACGTTTATCGTTTCAAAGGAACTACATTGTAAATTGTCTGTGTAAAATTTGATATGACAGATACTGCTTGTGCAAAGTCTCTATTAAATTAAAGAGAATAACATATAATAACACTGCGATGACACTAAAGTTGATGTCAATTAAAATTAGATGTAATGTTTCGAATTTGAACAGCAAAATTTTGATTTTAAGTTATTGTGTTTCAACTTAAAACTTTTCTGAACTTTTTTTATTTAACAGTTATCAACACAGCCCCTGGACCTGGTGGTAATGTGATTATGGGTGAAAATGGTGGAGGAGCTGGTGCACCTTCAGGAGCAGGAGCAGGAGCAGGAGCAGGAGGCGGAGGTGGAGGCGGCGCGGCTGGTCCTGCTGGAAGTGTGGATGCTGGAGCAGGGGGTATTGGGGCACCTGACTGGGGCGGTGCTGGTGATGGAGCAGGTGGAGCAGGTGGAGCTGGTGAAGCTGTTGGTGGTGGAGGAGGTACTGGCGGAGGTGGGGCTGGTGGAGGAGAAGGAGATGGGCCAAATTCTGGTAGTAAAACTTCTGCCCTTTCAGAAGCAGCGAACGAAAAGTTAAAGTCTCTTGAAAACGTGGTACAAGCTTTAGCTAACAAAGTTGACAATGAAGCAACCGAAGCCGACACCTCTGCTCAAAGTTCAGGACCCACGGGTGCTCTTAATGATATGATGGAGAAATTAACGAATAAAATAAACAAAATAAATACAATGGGAGATAAAGTTGGAGCTGGAGGAGACTGGGTTGGGACTATAAATGGTTTAGGACCCAACGAGCAGGAAAAACCTAACCCCTTAGGTACTGATTATGGAGCTGGTCCAACTGGAAGCTCAGGATCAGGAGGTAGACCTACACAAGTTGCAAGTGGATTATTAGGAGGGCAGTTGTATAAGCTTGAAGAAATCATAAGTAATTTGAACAAAAAAGTTGACACAATAGGACAAAATTTAGATCACAAGCCAACAGAACTTGAAAGAGCCAGTTTGCTTGCCGGAATGACATCCACCTTTGGTAATTTAGAAAATACAATTGAATCATTGTCAGGTAAAATAACAGAGGGACTTAAGCAACCACCACCTCCTCATCCCCAATCTGATCACGATGCAGAAGCAACTGCTTTACTTGCATCAAAGATTGGTCATTTGGAGGGATCCATGCTTACCTTATCTGATAAAATCAAGCTCCTGTCAGTTGCAAATCAAGATTCGCTAGAAAAAGCAATGCAATCTGGAATTAACTCTGAAAGAATTAAAAGCAATGCTCGACTGGAAGAATCAATGAAAATGTTAGCCGATCGAATGACTGGGCTGTCTGAACATTTAGCGAAACCACCACCTCCCCCTGCTGCACCAGCGCCACCAGCTCCAGCAACTCTTCCACCTGCGCCTCCACCTCCACCGGATCCACAAGTAGCCGCGCAACAGACTCAATTATTAGCAGCTCAAACCGATTTAACAAAACAAATGGCAGGTATCCAGAAAGGTATTGGAGTTCTATCAGAGGCATTGGCAAAAGCAAAGGATAAACCAGCGCCACCTCCACCGCCAGATAAACCGCCGCCGTGGATCGATATCGCAAAAACTGTTCTAAAAAATGCCGCTGATTCGTTTCGTGATGCAGCCAAAGCAAGTGAAAAATCAGCGAATGACTTTTCTAAAGGTATAGACAAGACTGTTGGCGATGCTCAGAAAATGATGAAGTCAGATAACTTGTTAAAGATATTGAAAAAACTTCCTCCTTCATCTGCAGCTGCCATCGCGTCTGCTGCTCCAGGGGCTGGTTTAGGTGGATTAGGTGGATTAGGTGGATTAGGTGGATTAGGTGGTGGGTTTGGGGCAGGACTTGCAGGTGGAATAGGGGCCAGTTTAGGAGGCCTTGGTGCTCCTATTGCACCCCTTGCAGCAAGTCTTGCAAGCATGCCTCTTCCTGCTGCACCAGTAGCACCCATAGAACCAGTTGCACCGGTAATGCCAGATCTTTCCGCTGGACTTTACAATTTAAATGCTGGTGTAGCTCTACCAACACCACCACCACCCTCTATATTTACAGGAACTAATCCTTTAAACTTTGGAACACATGGTAACGGTTCACCGCAGCTTGGCGTTGTTACTGGTAATTTGGGTGGAAGTCTTGGTTTAGGCGGTATTGGTGGTATAGACGGCGGCAATGCCTTAACTATGAACCGAACATTAAGTCATAAGAAGTTTATGATATGTAGAGGAAGAGCAATGAATTGTTTCTGGAAAGGAAATAGAAGATCTAACATTTATAATAAGAGAAATCTGCAACTTAGAAGAAAACGAAGCACTGGATATTACCAGAATCTTGGAAGGTTACGAATGGGTAGAAGTTACGTTATTCGTCCAATAAGTGCTGCAAAAGCTATAGCGAATAGATTGATGCAAACGTCAACAGCTCCTAGGG
Source organism: Hydractinia echinata (assembly GCA_030067915.1). Classification (NCBI taxonomy): domain Eukaryota; kingdom Metazoa; phylum Cnidaria; class Hydrozoa; order Anthoathecata; family Hydractiniidae; genus Hydractinia; species Hydractinia echinata. The sequence continues at coordinate 6,381 of JASGCC010003947.1, read as the reverse complement.
ATACTGAATCATTGTCTAAACTACCATTAGCTGATGCATTGCACGTTCTTTCGACACCTCCTGAGCTACCTAGTCTTACGTTGGACAAATCATCCAGAAGCGACAGTCCAAAGCAACCTGTTCCTGCTGGGGGAAATATGGCTGCAGCTATAAGTAACCTTCTAACACAACGACTGTCCGATCAACAGAAGTACGGTCCTAAAGTCATAACAGGTATTTATTTTAGATTTTATTGTTGGAAAATATTTCAACTTTAGCGGATTAAACTGATCTAGTAAAATCATGAACTAAATTTGCCAGAGAAATTCCCTTGGCGATCATCGTCAAAATTATTTTTTTGCGAAAAATCCTGAGCAAATGTTCTTTCTCGCAATTTTCTGTCATAAAGTCGTTCATGGAATCAGTTTTGCTCTTTAATAATAGCCGTTTTCTGTATGTCTGTCCCCGAAAATTCTTCAACGGGTGACCGACTAGTACAGAGATGTTCTCCGAACTTCATCCTTACTGTTGTCAGAACTTTTTTGTTTTTTTTAAAATATCATCTTTTGCAACTTATCTTTCATTGTTGGTATTGCTCATAACAATTTAAAGAGAACGAACATTTTTAAGCTGCCGTCAATTCTGCCAATGGAAACTCCGGCCCTGTTATTGACCCTGCGAAAATTGCGGCTGGTATTGGTTCAGGAATTGCATCTGGCACACAAGCAATGCTTCAAAATCTAGGAGAACAACTAAACTTGAGAATTGGTGATGCAGCGGCACAAGGCGCAGCTGCAGGTGCGAAATTCATTTATCCACTATATTAATTTTATTCCTTTTTAATACAATATTTTTTTCAAACTCTTTGCTATTAACGTAAAAGAATCGTGTAGATCCTGTTCAATAAAGCAGTTTTTCATGAAGTTAATGGGAAAATATATTTTGTATTAACGAAGCATCAGTTCTTTCAATTTATTTATTCCTATAAGCATTATTATGAACTTTGTTCCTAACTTTTGAGAATCATTTATATGGCATCTCTTTAAATAAATCTCTTCAAAGTAAATATTTTTTGTAAAACTTTCCTGTTAAATAATGCATATGTTGCGGCAATTGTGATAAATTCAAGAATCATATAGACGGTTATTACGCATAATAACAATAGCCCTAACCCTCATACATAATTTCCAATTGATCATATTCCTCATGACACATGTATATCTATTTGTATTATATTTCCAGGAAACGCAATGAGAGCACCAAAGGATGGCAGCATAGGTGCAGGAACTGGCGGTTATACGTCCTCTCTTGGACGGTTTAATGATCATTTGGGATATGGTAGTGGTCTTTTTGGACCAGGAGTTGCTGCAAATACAAAAAGTTCTGGTATGATCACTCCAGATGTTGCAGCTGGAAAGATAGCAGGTTAGTATTGCTTCATCATAGCGTGATATAGATTGCAATGCTTAATCAAGAGAAACATTTTCAAGATTCCACCCAATGCAATATCTTTATTGTTAATATTTTGAAATTGTTTATCAAGGATATCTTCATGGGTTCCTGGTGACTGCTATAGCGAAAAGGGTCCTTGTGTAATTAAGCTTCTATTTCAGCTACGAAATTCATACAAACACAGCAATTGCTCAACTACACAAGCGCATAAGATATCAATCCTATTCTTATGCTGAACGTTAAGCAGAAAGGATCGATCCACACTATAGTCTCTAACATGACCCGGCCGGGGTATAAATCTAAGATCTTCCGCACCGCACTACAACAAGGCTACTAGTCAATATTCAAAGAGTCAAACTGTAGAAACAAATTTTGCCTTGTTTCTCCCCCACATTGTTGGTATAAAAAGTTCACTTAATATAATAATATGATTTGACGAAATATAATCTTTAGCAATGTCAACTGCAGCTGCCGAAGCCAGTTCAGCTACATCAAACACTGCTCGAATGATTCAAGAAAATTTATGGGGAAGAGGAGTACAAAGTCACGCTGGCACAGGAAAAGACAGTCATATGCAAGAATGGCAGAAATTCTTCGGTGAGCTACCTCATCATAGTGAAAAAGGGCTGACAATGGGTGACGAGCTCCATGGAGAAGATCATAATAAACATTATTTTGACCACGGAGAGCATGGAACAGGTATGTGAAGCTGAATATTCTGATGGAAAAGTACTTTATAAAATTCAATAAACAAGCAATAGAGTAGCAAGATAAACATTGCATGGCAAACCAACAAAAAGGAAAATCATCCTACAGGTGGTAATCATGGTGCCGCCTCATGGAGATAATAACATAAGCAAGTAACTTTCACCTTCTTCTATGACTCCATATAAAGAGGACGTAGAGGAAGCCCTATACTATACACCGTTTACCAAGTGTGACATCGGTTTAACACACGTGCCAGCAAAGCAGCTCATTGAAAACGTAGCCAACATTATGAATAGGGTTATATTAACAGAAATTTTTTAATTAAATATTTATCTCCCAACAATTGATTTTCAGATAAAACAACATCAACTTATAATTTTGAATTAACTAAAAGTTGAAGAAGTTAGGGTTAATCTTGAACCTCATTGCCAAGCCCAATAAAAAATAAAAACAAAATACACGTAACTTTTTTATGAATCTAACAATTAATTTTTTAAATAAAAACAGTTAAACTTTCTTCTTTTACCTACTCTTTCAATACAATGTTTCCTGACACAATTTAGGCGAGGACAATCATCACCACGTTTATGGACATCACACTGAGTATGGACATCATGACGAATGGGGATTCGGTGACACAGGACAATACGGTCACCATCATAAATGGGAAGAAGGACCGAACGGAGTGTTTGAGCATTTCGGAGACTGGGGCAAAGAACATGACAACGATGGTCACCACGAGGAACATCACGACGAAGATCACCATGACAACCACCATGGTAACCACCATGAAGAACATCATGATGGAGGACATGAAGGTATTTAAAAAATTTACTTTAATTCATATATATGAGAACGCAAACGTATACCAATGGTTAGCAATAAAAATAAATGTTTTTTTATTTAGAAGGACATGACCACGACCACGACCACGATCATCATCACACACATCATGACCATGGACATTATCACTACATTGAAGTTGAACATGGCCATCATGATGGCGGTCATCTTGGCGGTCATCATGGAGATCAAAATTGGTTTGGACACCATCAAGGAGACTATGGAATAGGTGGAGGTGGTGGTGGAGGAGGGTATGGAGGGGATAATGGTGGCATGAGACGAGGTTTCGGAGGTGGCGGTTACGGTGGTGGTGGTTATGGAGGTGGCGGTCACAGTGGTGGTGGCTACGATGGAGGTAGTTACGGTGGGGATGGCTATGGAGGAAGAAGTCATGGAGGTAGTGATCACGGTGAAGGTGGCCACGGTGGAGGTGGTTACGGTGGAGGTGGCCACGGTGGAGGTGGTTACGGTGGAGGTGGTTATGGTGGAGGAGGTTGGGGTGGTGGAAGTGATAGTGGTGGTAGTGATGGTGGTGGGGGACGGAGGTGGAGGTGGTTACGGCCATCATGGAGGACACGAAGATGATGAGGGACATCATGGATACCATCATAATGGTGAGTATGGTAGACTTCACCTACCTGTTCATTCGTTCCTCGACCACAGTGGACATGGTCACAATTTGCGACCGTTGCATGCACTGCATGAGTTGCATGGAGGAAGACATCACCGTTTCCATGGCGAGCATGAGGAGCATCATCATCCAGGTAAATAAAGTTGTTAATAATTACTAACTCCTTTGTCATGTCTTTTGTGTGTATTTAAAACTTCCAGAGGGTGCGATCGCCATTTAAATTTATTTCAGTCTCAGAATAATGTTTAAGCTATACTTCGCTAAGTAGTATGTTGAGAGATGGCCAAAACAGCCGATAACCATGTCATAATGTCTAACAAGTTTGGTTGTTCCCGATGTTGATAAAAAAAGTTGTTGTGCAAGCTTAAAATTCTATTTACAAACCTAACGGCAATTAATACATGGTGTTATTGACAATAATTATTTCATGAAAATCCAAATAGTAGTTTAAAATGATAGCCAATATCTGGAGGTATGGGGCATAAAAATTTGGTAGGGTGGTGTCTTATTGCGTCAGTAGGTGTTATGGTTACGCAACATATCGAAAAATGAGTTGTTATAAACCCTATTTTTTTTGTGCTTAAAGGTCGGTTTACACTAAAGTTAGTAATTGCCGTACAACGCTTGTTGTGTAAATGTTGAAGTGATAGGAAGACTTCTATCTGTACAAAACTTTGCCGTACAACATGCGTTTCCAATGCAGTGGTAACCTCGACTGTTGCACAACAGTTACTCAACATTCTTTGTGTTAATGGTGACCGACCTTAACTCTTGACTAAATTTCTTGCGACCAGCATTTTATACAAACAAAAACATTTTTGCTTTCACAGGTCATGCTTTGGACTTTTTGTCACATGGACTCAGTCATCACGGTCATCACCATCTGGATAGATTACATCATAAATACCACCCAGAAGGAACAGGTCACCACTATGAATACCACCAAAATCATGATGACGATTACGACCATGGCAAGTACTCTTTTGTGGTTTTTAATGTTCGTTTTCTTTTTGTGTGTTTGAGAAAATGAACTTGCCAATATTCTATTGTTTTTATCACTCAACTATTATTACTGAGAGATTGCTCTATTATTATCGAGATATGGTTTTTTATGTTCGCCCTACCCTTTTTTCTATTGTTTAAATTGGTTTCTAAATTCCAACTATTTATGAAGAATAAAATTTCATCCTCCAATGATTATTAGTGTCCTCTAACTCCAAAAGAAAACTCCCATTGCGTTTTTTTTTAATTTATGTTTGAAAATACTAGAGGTATTGAAAATTTGAAAAAAGAAATTTTTGTATGCGCCTGCTGTACGATCCGTATTCTGTTCAAAATGGTAGACGACTGCAACTTCGTGCTACGGATGCACAAATTAGTGATGTTGGAAATACAGGCGAAAGTCTAAAGACGGACCGACCTGTGGATTCTTCCACGGGCTAATAACTAATCTATATTATAATGCCCGACCTTTCGTAAGGCAAAGATGGTAACTACAAATAGAGACGGGCGAATTCCGGTGGGCTAAATTCTAGCCGATGGAAGTTAGGCATAACCTGAACCTAATCGATCTTATAAAAATAACACAAAATTTTATTGCTAGGCGACCATCATAATAATCACCATGACGATCACATGGAGGATGAACAGGACACCGATCACTCACATCATATTGGTTGGATTCATCACGATGACGATGAATCTGAAAATCACTCAAACGAAGGAGAGCGGCATGGAGGGTGAGAATATGACACTATTGGGTGTTTATTAGGATTTTTTTTCCGCAGACGTTCGTTAATAAAGGACTAAAATAAAGTTGATAAGATGAAGTTGAATTTTATTTTTAAGGAATGTTAAGTTATTTTTCCTTTTTCTAATCTTGTGAAAATACTTCCCAATTTTAATACAATCAACAGTCTAAACTTGAGATAAACTTTTCCGTGATGTTTCACCACACAAGATGCTACACGGGTCAAATCAACAATGATTTTTTTTTTTGTTTGATGTAATAAGGGAACAAAGGAGGAACACTCTCCATACCCCTGTCTTTCTAATGTCAAAACAGCTTTCTGGCGATCTAAAGACGTGTACTGCATCAGCTATCCATTTTTGGTTTACATTTATTAAATATTTTGTAGCCATCACGACGATGGAGAGGAATATCACGAAGAGGGTCACCATGGTGATGACGACGTTCACGATCATTATGACGATGAAATGGAGCACCATGAAGGAGATGAACATGGCGGAGGCCATCATGGACATGACGACGTCCACGACCATTATGACGATGAAATGGAGCACCACGAAGGAGATGAACATGGCGGCGGCGATCACGGTCATGACGACGTACACGACCATTATGACGATGAAATGGAGCACCATGAGGGAGATCAGCACCATTCCGAAGCGCATCCGATGGATTCCACGGTTGCAGGTGTCACGGACGGTGGAGATTACTCAAAAGCATGCAAGAAGAGTGGTATAAACTGCTATGCTAAACCCATTGAGGTCAACATAAAATCAAAGAGTGACCACATTGGTGTAAATGACCTGAAAGAGATTCAAAACATTATCAACGGACGTCCGTTTCACAAAGAGTATGACGAACGTAAAAACGATGGAGAACACTTTCATCGCACCCCGAAGATATTGAAATAGATGGAACACCTGATAACAAAGGAAGCACAGTGGGGAGAGTGTAGATGATCGCAGTGATGTTGAACGAGATGGCGGTTCTAGAGAAGGAAGTTCTGATCGCGTGGACA
>JASGCC010003946.1:0-21799 GCA_030067915.1 Hydractinia echinata | reverse complement strand
ATTTTAAAAATTGTTCGGAAATGAGTTTACCCCTGGGTACTTTCTTTGTATACATTCGACTATACGGCCGATCCGGATTTACGGGAAATCGCGGGTTTTCGGTTGCCGGCGATTAAACTGCTTTCATTCGGCGTCTCATCAAAAATGAAAATATTTTTGAAAACTACAAGTCTCATGGGTTTTAGTGGTGAAAAAATAATTTTAAAAATCGGTCGGGAAAATGTGTTACTCCCTGCTTACTTTCTTTGTATACATTCGACTATACGGCCGAGTCCGGATTTACGGGAAATCGCGGGTTTTTGGTTGCCGGCGATTAAACTGCTTTCATTAGGCGTCTCATCAAAAATGAAAAAATTTTGAAAACTGCAAGTTCTCATGGGTTTTAGTGGTGAAAAAATAATTTTAAAAATCGTTCGGGAAATGAGTTTACTGCCTGCTTACTTTCTTTGTATACATTCGACTATACGGGCCTATGCCGGGATTTACGGGAAATCGCGGGTTTCGGTTGCGGCGATTAAACTGCTTTCATTCGGCGTCTCATCAAAAATGAAAATATTTTTGAAAACTACAAGTCTCATGGTTTTAGTGGTGAAAAAATAATTTAAAAATCGTTCGGGGAAAAGAGTTTACTCCCTGGGTACTTCTTTGTATACATTCCACTAAACGGGGCCGAGCCCGGGGATTTACGGGAAATCGCGGGTTTTCTGCTTCCGGAGATTGAACTGGTTTCATTGGCGTCTCATCAAAAATGAACATATTTTTGAAAACTGCAAGTCTCATGGGTTTTGTGGTGAAAAAATAATTTTAAAAATCGTTCGGGGAAATGAGTTTACTCCTGCTTACTTTCTTTGTATACATTCGACTATGACGGCCTAGCCGGGATTACGGGAAATCGCGGGTTTTCGGTTGCCGGCGATTAAACTGGCTTCATTTCGGCGTCTCATCAAAAATGAAAATATTTTGAAAACTACAAGTCTCATGGGTTTTAGTGGTGAAAAAGTAATTTTAAAAATCGTTCGGAAATGAGTTTACTCCCTGCTTACTTTCTTTGTATCCATTCGACTATACGGAGGATTTACGGGAAATCGCGGGTTTTGGTTGCCGGAGATTTAAACTGCTTTCATTCGGCGTCTCATCAAAAATGAAAATATTTTTGAAAATTACAAGTCTCATGGGTTTAGTGGTGAAAAAATAATTTTAAAAATCGTTCGGGAAATGAGTTTACTCCCTGGGTACTTTCTTTGTATACATTCCACTAAACGGCGAGCGGGATTTACGGGAAATCGCGGGTTTTCGGTTTCCCAGAGATAAACTGGTTTCATTTGGCGTCTCTTCAAAAATGAAAACTTTTTTGAAAACTACAATCTCATGGGTTTTAAGTGGTGAAAGAATAATTTAAAAAATCGTTCGGGGAAATGAGTTTACTCCCTGGGTACTTCTTTGTATACATTCGACTATACGGCCGAGCCCGGGATTTAACGGGAAATCGCGGGTTTTTGGTGCCGGAGATTAAACTGCTTTCATTCGGCGTCTCATCAAAAATGAAAATATTTTGAAAATTACAAGTCTCATGGGTTTTAGTGGTGAAAAAATAATTTTAAAAAATCGTTCGGGAAATGAGTTTACTCCCTGCTATTTCTTTTGTATACATTCCACTATACGGGCCGGGATTTACGGGAAATCGCGGGTTTTCGGTTGCCCGGCGATTAAACTGCTTTCATTCGGCGTCTCATCAAAAATGAAAATATTTTTGAAAACTGCAAGTCTCATGGGTTTTAGCTGGTGAAAAAATAATTTTAAAAAATCGTTCGGGAAATGAGTTTACTCCCTGCTGTACTTTCTTTGTATACATTCGACTATACGGGCCGAAGTCCGGGATTTACAGGGAAAATCGCGGGTTTTCGGGTTGCCGGCGATTAAACTGCTTTCATTCGGCGTCTCATCAAAAATGAATACATTTTTGAAAACTACAAGTCTCATGGGTTTTAGTGGTGAAAAAATAATTTTAAAAATCGGTCGGGAAATGTGTTTACTCCCTGCTTACTTTCTTTGTATACATTCGACTATACGGGCCGAGTGGGATTTACGGGAAATCGCGGGTTTTCGGTTGCCGGCGATTAAACTGCTTTCATTCGGCGTCTCATCAAAAATGAAAAATTTTTTTGAAAACTGACAAGTCTCATGGGTTTTAGTGGTGAAAAAATAATTTTAAAAATCGTTCGGGAAATGAGTTTACTCCCTGGGTACTTTCTTTGTATACATTCGACTATACGGGCCGAGTCCAGGGATTTACGGGAAATCGCGGGTTTTCGGTTGCCGGCGATTAAACTGCTTTCATTCGGCGTCTCATCAAAAATGAAAATATTTTTTGAAAACTACAAGTCTCATGGGTTTTAGTGGTGAAAAATAATTTTAAAAAATCGTTCGGGAAATGAGTTTACTCCCTGCTTACTTTCTTTGTATACATTCGACTATACCCGGGATTATACGGGAAATCGCGGGTTTTCGGTTGCCGGCGATTAAACTGGTTTCATTTGGCGTCTCATCAAAAATGAAACATATTTTTTGAAAACTGCAAGTCTCATGGGTTTTAGTGGTGAAAAAATAATTTTAAAAATCTTGTTTCGGGAAATAAGTTTACTAACCTGGGTTACTTTCTTTGTATACATTCGACTATACGGGCCTAGTCCGGGATTTACGGGAAATCGCGGGTTTTCGGTTGCCGGCGATTAAACTGCTTTCATTCGGCGTCTCATCAAAAATGAAAATATTTTTGAAAACTACAAGTCTCATGGGTTTTAGTGGTGAAAAAATAATTTTTAAAAAACGTTCGGGAAATGAGTTTACTCCCTGCTTACTTTCTTTGTATACATTCGACTATACGGGATTTACGGGAAATCGCGGTTTTTCGGTTGCCGGCGATTAAACTGCTTTCATTCGACGTCTCATCAAAAATGAAAACATTTTTGAAAAACTGCAAGTCTCATGGGTTTTTAGTGGTGAAAAAATAATTTTAAAAAATCGTTCGGGAAATGAGTTTACTCCCTGCTACTTTCTTTGTATACATTCGACTATACGGCGGATTTACGGGAAATCGCGGGTTTCGGTTGCCGGCGATTAAACTGTTTTCATTCGGCGTCTCATCAAAAATGAAAATATTTTTTAAAACTACAAGTCTCATGGGTTTTAGTGGTGAAAAATAATTTTAAAAATCGTTCGGGAAATGAGTTTACTCCCTGCTTACTTTCTTTGTATACATTCGACTATACCGGGATTTACGGGAATCGCGGGTTTTCGGTTGCCGGCGATTAAACTGTTTTCATTCGGGCGTCTCATCAAAAATGAAAATATTTTTTAAAAACTTACAAGTCTCATGGGTTTTAGTGGTGAAAAAATAATTTTAAAAATCGTTCCGGGAAATGAGTTTACTCCCTGGCTTACTTTCTTTGTATACATTCGGCTATACGGGATTTACGGGAAATCGCGGGTTTTCGGTTTCCGGCGATTAAACTGGCTTTCATTCGGCGTCTCATCAAAAATGAAAATATTTTTTAAAACTACAAGTCTCATGGGTTTTAGTGGTGAAAAAATAATTTTAAAAATCGTTCGGGAAATAAGTTTACTCCCTGGTACTTTCTTTGTATACATTCGACTATACGGCCGAGTCCGGGATTTACGGGAAATCGCGGGTTTTCGGTTGCCGACGATTAAACTGCTTTCATTCGGCGTCTCATCAAAAATGAAAACATTTTTGAAAACTACAAGTCTCATGGGTTTTAGTGGTGAAAAAATAATTTTAAAAAACGTTCGGGAAATGAGTTTACTCCCTGCTTACTTTCTTTGTATACATTCGACTATACGGGATTTACGGGAAATCGCGGGTTTTCGGTTGCCGGCGATTAAACTGCTTTCATTCGGCGTCTCATCAAAAATGAAAACATTTTTTGAAAACTGCAAGTCTCATGGGTTTTAGTGGTGAAAAAATAATTTTAAAAATCGTTTCGGGAAATGAGTTTACTCCCTGCTTACTTTCTTTGTATACATTCGACTATACCGGGATTTACGGGAAATCGCGGGTTTTCAGGTTGCCGGCGATTAAACTGCTTTCATTCGGCGTCTCATCAAAAATGAAAATATTTTTTAAAACTACAAGTCTCATGGGTTTTTAGTGGTGAAAAAATAATTTAAAAATCGTTCGGGAAATGAGTTTACTCCCTGCTTACTTTCTTTGTATACATTCGACTATACGGGATTTACGGGAAATCGCGGGTTTTCGGTTGCCGGCGATTAAACTGCTTTCATTCGGCGTCTCATCAAAAATGAAAATATTTTTGAAAACTACAAGTCTCATGGGTTTTAGTGGTGAAAAAATAATTTTAAAAATTTTTCGGGAAATGAGTTTACTGCCTGCTTACTTTCTTTGTATACATTCGACTATACGGGATTTACGGGAAATCGCGGGTTTCGGTTGCCGGAGATTAAACTGCTTTCATTCGGCGTCTCATCAAAAATGAAAATATTTTTGAAAACTACAAGTCTCATGGGTTTTAGTGGTGAAAAAATAAATTTAAAAAATCGTTCGGGAAATGCGTTTACTCCCTGCTTACTTTCTTTGTATACATTCGACTATACGGGCCGGATTTACGGGAAATCGCGGGTTTTCGGTTGCCGGCGATTAAACTGCTTTCATTCGGCGTCTCATCAAAAATGAAAACATTTTTGAAAACTACAAGTCTCATGGGTTTTAGTGGTGAAAAAATAATTTTAAAAATCGTTTCGGGAAATGAGTTTAACTCCCTGGGTACTTTCTTTGTATACATTCGACTATACGGCCGAGCCGGATTTACGGGAAATCGCGGGTTTTCGGTTGCCGGAGATTAAACTGGTTTCATTCGGCGTCCTCATCAAAAATGAAAACATTTTTAAAACTACAAGTCTCATGGGTTTTAGTGGTGAAAAATAATTTTAAAAAATCGTTCGGGAAATGAGTTTACTCCCTGGGTACTTTCTTTGTATACATTCGACTATACGGGCCGAGCCAGGATTTACGGGAAATCGCGGGTTTTCGGTTGCCGAGATTAAACTGCTTTCATTCGGCGTCTCATCAAAAATGAAAATATTTTTTAAAACTACAAGTCTCATGGGTTTTAGTGGTGAAAAAATAATTTTAAAAATCGTTCGGGAAATGAGTTTACTCCCTGCTTACTTTCTTTGTATACATTCGACTATACGGGATTTACGGGAAATCGCGGGTTTTCGGTTGCCGGCGATTAAACTGATTTCATTCGGCGTCTCATCAAAAATGAAAATATTTTTTAAAAACTACAAGTCTCATGGGTTTTAATGGTGAAAAAATAATTTTAAAAATTGTTTGGGAAATAAGTTTACTCCCTGGGTACTTTCTTTGTATACATTCGACTATACGGCCGAGTCCGGGATTTACAGGGAAATCGCGGGTTTTCGGTTGCCGGCGATTAAACTGCTTTCATTCGGCGTCTCATCAAAAATGAAAATATTTTTGAAAACTACAAGTCTCATGGGTTTTAGTGGTGAAAAAATAATTTTAAAAACGTTCGGGAAATGAGTTTACTCCCTGCTTACTTTCTTTGTATACATTCGACTATACGGGATTTACGGGAAATCGCGGGTTTTCGGTTTGCCGGCGATTAAACTGCTTTCATTCGACGTCTCATCAAAAATGAAAACATTTTTTGAAAACTGCAAGTCTCATGGTTTTAGTGGTGAAAAAATAATTTTAAAAATCGTTCGGGAAATGACTTTACTCCCTGCTTACTTTCTTTGTATACATTCGACTATACGGGATTTACGGGAAATCGCGGGTTTCAGGTTGCCGGCGATTAAACTGTTTTCATTCGGCGTCTCATCAAAAATGAAAATATTTTTTAAAACTACAAGTCTCATGGGTTTTAGTGGTGAAAAAATAATTTTAAAAATCGTTCGGGAAATGAGTTTACTCCCTGCTTACTTTCTTTGTATACATTCGACTATACGGGATTTACGGGAAATCGCGGGTTTTCGGTTGCCGGCGATTAAACTGTTTTCATTCGGCGTCTCATCAAAAATGAAAATATTTTTTAAAACTACAAGTCTCATGGGTTTTAGTGGTGAAAAAATAATTTAAAAATTGTTCGGGAAATGAGTTTACTGCCTGCTTACTTTCTTTGTATACATTCGACTATACGGGATTTACGGGAAATCGCGGGGTTTCGGTTGCCGGAGATTAAACTGGTTTCATTCGGCGTCTCATCAAAATGAAAACATTTTTGAAAAACTACAAGTCTCATGGGTTTTAGTGCTGAAAAAAAATAAATTAAAAAATCGTTCGGGAAATGCGTTTACTCCTGGGTACTTTCTTTGTATACATTCCACTATACGGGCCGAGCCGGGATTTACGGGAAATCGCGGGTTTTCGGTTGCCGGCGATTAAACTGCTTTCATTTGGCGTCTCCTCAAAAATGAAAACATTTTTGAAAACTACAATTCTCATGGGTTTTAGTGGTGAAAGAATAATTTTAAAAAATCGTTCGGGAAATGAGTTTACTCCCTGGGTACTTTCTTTGTATACATTCGACTATACGGGCCGAGCCAAGGGATTTACGGGAAAATCGCGGGTTTTGGTTGCCGGAGATTAAACTGCTTTCATTCGGCGTCTCATCAAAAATGAAAATATTTTTTAAAACTACAAGTCTCATGGGTTTTAGTGGTGAAAAAATAATTTTAAAAATCGTTCGGGAAATGAGTTTACTCCCTGCTTACTTTCTTTGTATACATTCGACTATACGGGATTTACGGGAAATCGCGGGTTTTCGGTTGCCGGCGATTAAACTGCTTTCATTCGGCGTCTCATCAAAAATGAAAATATTTTTAAAACTACAAGTCTCATGGGTTTTAATGGTGAAAAAATAATTTTAAAAATTGTTTGGGAAATAAGTTTACTCCCTGGGTACTTTCTTTGTATACATTCGACTATACGGGCCGAGTCCGGGATTTACAGGAAATCGCGGGTTTTCGGTTGCCGGCGATTAAACTGCTTTCATTCGGCGTCTCATCAAAAATGAAAATATTTTTGAAAACTACAATTCTCATGGGTTTTAGTGGTGAAAGAATAATTTTAAAAATCGTTCGGGAAATGAGTTTACTCCCTGGGTACTTTCTTTGTATACATTCGACTATACGGGCCGAGCCAAGGATTTACGGGAAATCGCGGGTTTTTGGTTGCCGGAGATTAAACTGCTTTCATTCGGCGTCTCATCAAAAATGAAAATATTTTTTAAAACTACAAGTCTCATGGGTTTTAGTGGTGAAAAAATAATTTTAAAAATCGTTCGGGAAATGAGTTTACTCCCTGCTTACTTTCTTTGTATACATTCGACTATACGGGATTTACGGGAAATCGCGGGTTTTCGGTTGCCGGCGATTAAACTGCTTTCATTCGGCGTCTCATCAAAAATGAAAATATTTTTTAAAACTACAAGTCTCATGGGTTTTAATGGTGAAAAAATAATTTTAAAAATCGTTCGGGAAATGAGTTTACTCCCTGGGTACTTTCTTTGTATACATTCGACTATACGGGCCGAGCAAGGATTTACGGGAAATCGCGGGTTTTTGGTTGCCGGAGATTAAACTGCTTTCATTCGGCGTCTCATCAAAAAATGAAAATATTTTTTAAAACTACAAGTCTCATGGGTTTTAGTGGTGAAAAAATAATTTTAAAAATCGTTCGGGAAATGAGTTTACTCCCTGCTTACTTTCTTTGTATACATTCGACTATACGGGATTTACGGGAAATCGCGGGTTTTCGGTTGCCGGCGATTAAACTGCTTTCATTCGGCGTCTCATCAAAAATGAAAATATTTTTTAAAACTACAAGTCTCATGGGTTTTAATGGTGAAAAAATAATTTTAAAAATTGTTTGGGAAATAAGTTTACTCCCTGGGTACTTTCTTTGTATACATTCGACTATACGGGCCGAGTCCGGGATTTACAGGAAATCGCGGGTTTTCGGTTGCCGGCGATTAAACTGCTTTCATTCGGCGTCTCATCAAAAATGAAAATATTTTTTGAAAACTACAAGTCTCATGGGTTTTAGTGGTGAAAAAATAATTTTAAAAAACGTTCGGGAAATGAGTTTACTCCCTGCTTATTTTCTTTGTATACATTCGACTATACGGGATTTACGGGAAATCGCGGGTTTCAGGTTGCCGGCGATTAAACTGTTTTCATTCGGCGTCTCATCAAAAATGAAAATATTTTTTAAAACTACAAGTCTCATGGGTTTTAGTGGTGAAAAAATAATTTTAAAAATCGTTCGGGAAATGAGTTTACTCCCTGCTTACTTTCTTTGTATACATTCGACTATACGGGATTTACGGGAAATCGCGGGTTTTCGGTTGCCGGCGATTAAACTGTTTTTATTCGGCGTCTCATCAAAATGAAAATATTTTTTAAAACTACAAGTCTCATGGGTTTTAGTGGTGAAAAAATAATTTTAAAAATTGTTCGGGAAATGAGTTTACTGCCTGCTTACTTTCTTTGTATACATTCGACTATACGGGATTTACGGGAAATCGCGGGGTTTCGGTTGCCGGAGATTAAACTGGTTTCATTCGGCGTCTCATCAAAAATGAAAACATTTTTGAAAACTACAAGTCTCATGGGTTTTAGTGCTGAAAAAAATAAATTAAAAAATCGTTCGGGAAATGCGTTTACTCCCTGGGTACTTTCTTTGTATACATTCCACTATACGGGCCGAGCCGGGATTTACGGGAAATCGCGGGTTTTCGGTTGCCGGCGATTAAACTGCTTTCATTCGGCGTCTCATCAAAAATGAAAACATTTTTGAAAACTACAATTCTCATGGGTTTTAGTGGTGAAAAAATAATTTTAAAAATCGTTCGCGAAATGAGTTTACTCCCTGGGTACTTTCTTTGTATACATTCCACTAAACGGGCCGAGCCGGGATTTACGGGAAATCGCGGGTTTTCGGTTTCCGGAGATTAAACTGGTTTCATTTGGCGTCTCCTCAAAAATGAAAACATTTTTGAAAACTACAATTCTCATGGGTTTTAGTGGTGAAAGAATAATTTTAAAAATCGTTCGGGAAATGAGTTTACTCCCTGGGTACTTTCTTTGTATACATTCGACTATACGGGCCGAGCCAAGGATTTACGGGAAATCGCGGGTTTTCGGTTGCCGGAGATTAAACTGCTTTCATTCGGCGTCTCATCAAAAATGAAAACATTTTTGGACACTACAATTCTCATGGGTTTTAGTGGTGAAAAAATAATTTTAAAAATCGTTCGGGAAATGAGTTTACTCCCTGGGTACTTTCTTTGTATACATTCCACTAAACGGGCCGAGCCGGGATTTACGGGAAATCGCAGGTTTTCGGTTTCCGGAGATTAAACTGGTTTCATTTGGCGTCTCTTCAAAAATGAAAACTTTTTTGAAAACTACAATTCTCATGGGTTTTAGTGGTGAAAGAATAATTTTAAAAATCGTTCGGGAAATGAGTTTACTCCCTGGGTACTTTCTTTGTATACATTCGACTATACGGGCCGAGCCCGGGATTTACGGGAAATCGCGGGTTTTTGGTTGCCGGAGATTAAACTGCTTTCATTCGGCGTCTCATCAAAAATGAAAATATTTTTGAAAATTACAAGTCTCATGGGTTTTAGTGGTGAAAAAATAATTTTAAAAATCGTTCGGGAAATGAGTTTACTCCCTGGGTATTTTCTTTGTATACATTCCACTATACGGGCCGAGCCGGGATTTACGGGAAATCGCGGGTTTTCGGTTGCCGGCGATTAAACTGCTTTCATTCGGCGTCTCATCAAAAATGAAAACATTTTTGAAAACTGCAATTCTCATGGGTTTTAGTGGTGAAAAAATAATTTTAAAAATCGTTCAGGAAATGAGTTTACTCCCTGCTTACTTTCTTTATATACATTCGACTATACGGGCCGAGTCCGGGATTTACGGGAAATCGCGGGTTTTGGGTTGCCGGCGATTAAACTGCTTTCATTCGGCGTCTCATCAAAAATGAATACATTTTTGAAAACTACAAGTCTCATGGGTTTTAGTGGTGAAAAAATAATTTTAAAAATCGTTCGGGAAATGAGTTTACTCCCTACTTACTTTCTTTGTATACATTCGACTATACGGGATTTACGGGAAATCGCGGGTTTTCGGTTGCCGGCGATTAAACTGCTTTCATTCGGCGTCTCATCAAAAATGAAAATATTTTTTAAAACTACAAGTCTCATGGGTTTTAATGGTGAAAAAATAATTTTAAAAATTGTTTGGGAAATAAGTTTACACCCTGGGTACTTTCTTTGTATACATTCGACTATACGGGCCGAGTCCGGGATTTACAGGAAATCGCGGGTTTTCGGTTGTCTGCGATTAAACTGCTTTCATTCGGCGTCTCATCAAAAATGAAAATATTTTTGAAAACTACAAGTCTCATGGGTTTTAGTGGTGAAAAAATAATTTTAAAAAACGTTCGGGAAATGAGTTTACTCCCTGCTTACTTTCTTTGTATACATTCGACTATACGGGATTTACGGGAAATCGCGGGTTTTCGGTTGCCGGCGATTAAACTGCTTTCATTCGACGTCTCATCAAAAATGAAAACATTTTTGAAAACTGCAAGTCTCATGGGTTTTAGTGGTGAAAAAATAATTTTAAAAATCGTTCGGGAAATGAGTTTACTCCCTGCTTACTTTCTTTGTATACATTCGACTATACGGGATTTACGGGAAATCGCGGGTTTCAGGTTGCCGGCGATTAAACTGTTTTCATTCGGCGTCTCATCAAAAATGAAAATATTTTTTAAAACTACAAGTCTCATGGGTTTTAGTGGTGAAAAAATAACTTTAAAAATCGTTCGGGAAATGAGTTTACTCCCTGCTTACTTTCTTTGTATACATTCGACTATACGGGATTTACGGGAAATCGCGGGTTTTCGATTGCCGGCGATTAAACTGTTTTCATTCGGCGTCTCATCAAAAATGAAAATATTTTTTAAAACTACAAGTCTCATGGGTTTTAGTGGTGAAAAAATAATTTTAAAAATTGTTCGGGAAATGAGTTTACTGCCTGCTTACTTTCTTTGTATACATTCGACTATACGGGATTTACGGGAAATCGCGGGGTTTCGGTTGCCGGAGATTAAACTGGTTTCATTCGGCGTCTCATCAAAAATGAAAACATTTTTGAAAACTACAAGTCTCATGGGTTTTAGTGCTGAAAAAAATAAATTAAAAAATCGTTCGGGAAATGCGTTTACTCCCTGGGTACTTTCTTTGTATACATTCCACTATACGGGCCGAGCCGGGATTTACGGGAAATCGCGGGTTTTCGGTTGCCGGCGATTAAACTGCTTTCATTCGGCGTCTCATCAAAAATGAAAACATTTTTGAAAACTACAATTCTCATGGGTTTTAGTGGTGAAAAAATAATTTTAAAAATCGTTCGCGAAATGAGTTTACTCCCTGGGTACTTTCTTTGTATACATTCCACTAAACGGGCCGAGCCGGGATTTACGGGAAATCGCGGGTTTTCGGTTTCCGGAGATTAAACTGGTTTCATTTGGCGTCTCCTCAAAAATGAAAACATTTTTGAAAACTACAATTCTCATGGGTTTTAGTGGTGAAAGAATAATTTTAAAAATCGTTCGGGAAATGAGTTTACTCCCTGGGTACTTTCTTTGTATACATTCGACTATACGGGATTTACGGGAAATCGCGGGTTTTCGATTGCCGGCGATTAAACTGTTTTCATTCGGCGTCTCATCAAAAATGAAAATATTTTTTAAAACTACAAGTCTCATGGGTTTGTAGTGGTGAAAAAATAATTTTAAAAATTGTTCGGGAAATGAGTTTACTGCCTGCTTACTTTCTTTGTATACATTCGACTATGCGGGATTTACGGGAAATCGCGGGGTTTCGGTTGCCGGCGATTAAACTGCTTTCATTCGGCGTCTCATCAAAAATGAAAACATTTTTGAAAACTACAATTCTCATGGGTTTTAGTGGTGAAAAAATAATTTTAAAAATCGTTCGCGAAATGAGTTTACTCCCTGGGTACTTTCTTTGTATACATTCCACTAAACGGGCCGAGCCGGGATTTACGGGAAATCGCGGGTTTTCGGTTTCCGGAGATTAAACTGGTTTCATTTGGCGTCTCCTCAAAAATGAAAACATTTTTGAAAACTACAATTCTCATGGGTTTTAGTGGTGAAAGAATAATTTTAAAAATCGTTCGGGAAATGAGTTTACTCCCTGGGTACTTTCTTTGTATACAGTCGACTATACGGGCCGAGCCCGGGATTTACGGAAAATCGCGGGTTTTTGGTTGCCGGAGATTAAACTGCTTTCATTCGGCGTCTCATCAAAAATGAAAACATTTTTGAAAACTACAATTCTCATGGGTTTTAGTGGTGAAAAAATAATTTTAAAAATCGTTCGGGAAATGAGTTTACTCCCTGGGTACTTTCTTTGTATACATTCCACTAAACGAGCCGAGCCGGGATTTACGGGAAATCGCGGGTTTTCGGTTTCCGGAGAATAAACTGGTTTCATTTGGCGTCTCTTCAAAAATGAAAACTTTTTTGAAAACTACAATTCTCATGGGTTTTAGTGGTGAAAGAATAATTTTAAAAATCGTTCGGGAAATGAGTTTACTCCCTGGGTAATTTCTTTGTATACATTCCACTATACGGGCCGAGCCGGGATTTACGGGAAATCACGGGTTTTCGGTTGCCGGCGATTAAACTGCTTTCATTCGACGTCTCATCAAAAATGAAAACATTTTTGAAAACTGCAAGTCTCATGGGTTTTAGTGGTGAAAAAAATAAATTAAAAAATCGTTCGGGAAATGCGTTTACTCCCTGGGTACTTTCTTTGTATACATTCCACTATACGGGCCGTGCCGGGATTTACGGGAAATCGCGGGTTTTCGGTTGCCGGCGATTAAACTGCTTTCATTCGGCGTCTCATCAAAAATGAAAACATTTTTGAAAACTACAATTCTCATGGGTTTTAGTGGTGAAAAAATAATTTTAAAAATCGTTCGGGAAATGAGTTTACTCCCTGGGTACTTTCTTTGTATACATTCCACTATACGGGCCGAGCCAGGATTTACGGGAAATCGCGGGTTTTCGGTTGCCGGCGATTAAACTGCTTTCATTCGGCGTCTCATCAAAAATGAAAACATTTTTGAAAACTACAATTCTCATGGGTTTTAGTGGTGAAAAAATAATTTTAAAAATCGTTCGGGAAATGAGTTTACTTCCTGGGTACTTTCTTTGTATACAGTCGACTATACGGGCCGAGCCCGGGATTTACGGAAAATCGCGGGTTTTTGGTTGCCGGAGATTAAACTGCTTTCATTCGGCGTCTCATCAAAAATGAAAACATTATTGAAAACTACAATTCTCATGGGTTTTAGTGGTGAAAAAATAATTTTAAAAATCGTTCGGGAAATGAGTTTACTCCCTGGGTACTTTCTTTGTATTATTATTATTATTATTATTATTATTCATATTTACACAGGTTAACTACGTCAGAATATATACATATCTGGTATCAATGCAGGACCTGTACAAAAATAAATGAAAGTAAAAGCTAAAATACTATAAAAATTTTGTTTCGAAGAGGCATAGTTAGTAAGTGCAGCACTCTTGGATAAAGACGAGTGATGAGTAAGCAAGTAGGCACGTATCAGGATAAGTCACTGTGAAGGAGAATGGCATAGTTGATCGTAAGTGTGAATGTGTGACTATATATATTAAAATGTGTCAAATAATCAAGTAAATAAATAAGTTATTAAAATAAAATTTTCAGACACTGAGTCAAAAAGAGGCATCAGAATTGTTAAAACACCAACTGAGGTGAAATACTATGACAGACTACTAAGAAAGCACAAGTTCAGACATCATCATACACATTTGATACTGTTTCAAAAGAGGCGTGAGAAGTGATAGAAAAACCGATTGAAGTTATGAAAGAAAGACTACCAGGAAAATCATGACTGGCTAGGCACAATACATAAGTCACATATGAATATATATTACCATTCGTGCTTAGAAATATACCGTTTAAAATTGACAAAAGATTTTTCATTTCGTACATCCAAGTTCAGTGTATTGAACAATTGTGCACCATAGTAGCTCGTAGTCTTTCGGCCAGCTTCTGTTCTAACTTTTGGTAATCTTATCTGCGACTTGTTACCTCTCGTGTTGATATTATGATTCACCAGCTCGTATT
Source organism: Hydractinia echinata (assembly GCA_030067915.1). NCBI lineage: Eukaryota > Metazoa > Cnidaria > Hydrozoa > Anthoathecata > Hydractiniidae > Hydractinia > Hydractinia echinata. The sequence goes on along the minus strand of JASGCC010003946.1, from coordinate 7,508 downwards.
GAATATTGCTAACGTTATCAATTTTATGGAGAATCTTGAAAACATCTGTGACAGCTTTTCTTTTACGTTCGTTTTCAATAGAAATCGAATGTTCTCCAGTATTATGAATGATAGTGTTAGCACGATTATGAAGTCCTTCAAATTTCATTTTCCAAGAATTACTTTGGTTACAATATACAGGATAACAGTAGTGAAATATTGGTTTGATCAACGCGTTATATATGGAATTAGCTACCACAGGAGAAATCTGATGTCGTAATTTCTTCAATAAGTATATACGAGAGCAAATCTTCTTATACACCTTGCTGTAGTGTTCGTTCAGGTTCAGATGAGAATCTAACGTTATACCAAGATATTCGTAAGTATCAGACTGGTTGATGGTAGTAGATAAAATTTCAACATTACAATCATCCACATTTGACAATCTATTTCTATACATAACAAATTCGGTTTTTCCTTTTTTCATGTTGAGAATAAGACAATTATCTCTAATCCAGGATTGTACAACATCAGCTTCTTTGTTAATAACGGATACAATGTGACGTTCGTTTTTATGAGAGTAGTACAACACTGTGTCATCAGCGTATTTCAAAATAGAGCAGTTCTTTAATCGAAAATGCAAATCATTCAGAAGAATGATGAACAAAAGAGGGCCAAGAATGGATCCCTGTGGAACACCATGAGTGATACTCTCCGTTCTAGAACTGGTACCTTCAAAATTTACTAATTGGGATCTATTGAATAAATAGTCACTTATCCATGATAGCTCATTCTCTGTTATACCGTAGTATGGTAATTTGTGAAGTAAACATGAATGGTTCACGGTGTCAAATGCTTTAGAAAAGTCCATATAAAGTACTCCAGTCTTGTTTCCTTTGTCCATGTTATTACGTATATGGTTGACTAGGTTGGTAACAGCATGCTGTGTGGATCTTTTCTTACGGAAGCCATATTGATAAGGACTGAAGAGGCCGTTCGATTCAAAGTACTGTGATAGTTGATCAAAGGCAATTTTTTCAACTACTTTCGATATCACGTTGAGGACGGATATTGGACGATAATTTGAGAACAAATGTTTTGCTTCTGACTTGTATATAGGTGTTACTTTGGCAGTCTTTTCGATCGTTGGAAAAATGCCAGATTTGAAACTGTGATTAATCAAAAATGATAGCGGTGCTGCTAGTTCCTCAGCTGCATCCTTTATAAGTAAAGCTGGGAGATCGTCAATACCGGAAGCTTTTGATGAATTAATTTCTTTCAACACTTTGATCGTCTCTGAAATTTCAACATGTTGGAATTTGAATGATAAATGTTGTGGATTGACGTTAGTTAGATAAAAGGATCCATTAAATGGCAACCATGTTAAATTCGTGATAGATGGAATGGAATTTACAAGTGTAGATCCTACTGTTGCAAAAAAGTGGCAGAATCCATCAGCTATTAGCTTCTTATCTGTGATAGTTTCATTTCCAATTTTAAATGATCTAGATGCACTTTCATTGTTTTTTACAGGATACGACTTTTTGATTTGCTTCCAGAAGTCTTTCGGGCTGGTACCGTTCTCCCGAAAAAGTGAGCGGATGTGATTTGCTTTTGCTTGTCGAATGAGATACGACACGAGATTTCGCACTCTTCTGTAACTTGACCAGTCATTTTCACTATTTGTACGTTTTGCACAACGGAGATAATAATCACGAGTGTTCATTTTCGTTTTAATATCTCTCGACATCCAAGGATTCTGCATACCTCGAATTTTCCTTTCAACTAATGGTGCATGTTTGTTGATAACAATTGTCAAATAATGTTTGAACAAGTTCCATGATGAATTCATATTATCTTCAACAAAGCAATTTTTCCACGGCACATTTCTAAGTTCATCCTTAAAATGATCCTTGTTATATTTTGAATAATCACGAGTAAACAATTTACGAGAAGCGTATTTCTTTACATGCATTTTACGAACAATTCCCACAAGGTCGTGGTCACTGATGGAGTTGGCATCAACAAAAGATTTTGATATTTTTGTTGAATCTGTTGTCAAAAAGATATCGATTAACGTTTTACTAATACTTGTAGTTCTCGTTGCTTCTTTTATCATTTGTTTAAAACCATTAGTAGCAAAAATATCTTTTATATCGACATGGTCGTTTGGTTTCAAATAGTTACAATTTAGATCACCGGTAATTAAGCATTCTTTACCTTCATCCGTAACGGTTGTTATCATGTCATTAAGTTTTGCGTCGAAGTTTATGTCGATGTACTTTGAGTTATCAGGGGGTTTATATACTGAACATAATAAAATTGATTTTGTGTTAGGAATAAGAATTTCTATCCAGATACCTTCAATTCCTTCAGTTTCTAGATCATACCGTCGTTGGTAACTTATATCCTCACGAATATACATCAAAACACCGCCATGCGGTCCATTTTTACGGTCTCTACGTTCAACAATATATCCTGGAATGTGAAGTATGGAAGTACTTAATGAAGAGTTCAAGTGTGTCTCTGTAATACAAAAAATCGATACCTGATTTTCGAGTCTGATAATAATAACTTGATTCTATCCAATTTTTCGAATAAACCATTAACATTTTGATGTATGATTTTCATTCCTCGTTGACTGAGAAACGATATAAATCCAGGATTCAGCGAATGATCGGATTCCAAATCGTCCGCGTCGTGTGTACCACATAAGTTACAAAACAAGCGTTCTTCTCCTTGTTCGTAAACATCTTTAAAACATTTTAGGTGACAACGATTTGCACAGTTGTGGCATTTGTCAAACTTTTGATTCTTTCGGATAACTTTTGTACAATTTGGGCATGTATATCTCGGTCCGGGACAACTTTCTACGTCTCCAGAAATAATCAGCAACAACGCGATTAAACTCTTTGGTGAATAAGGTCTTGTATCCACATATCTTCTTCTGTTTACCCATAAACTGGAATAACCATGTTTCAATAAATAGATATCATGTGTTTGGTCAACTCCAAAAGTAAGGCTTATACCATCAGAAGTTATAAAACTTGGTTTTTTTTATATAGATAAAAGTATAAATTGATAACAACAACACGAGCAACACGTCCGCTCTCGGTGCCGCCATTATTGAATTAAAAAAAAAAAAAAAAAAAAAAAAAAAAAAAAAAAAAAAAAAAAAAAAAAAAAAAAAAAATCCCGGGCTCGGCCCGTATAGTCGACTGTATACAAAGAAAGTACCCAGGAAGTAAACTCATTTCCCGAACGATTTTTAAAATTATTTTTTCACCACTAAAACCCATGAGAATTGTAGTTTTCAAAAATGTTTTCATTTTTGATGAGACGCCGAATGAAAGCAGTTTAATCGCCGGCAACCGAAAACCCGCGATTTCCCGTAAATCCTGGCTCGGCCCGTATAGTGGAATGTATACAAAGAAAGTACCCAGGGAGTAAACTCATTTCCCGAACGATTTTTAAAATTATTTTTTCACCACTAAAACCCATGAGAATTGTAGTTTTCAAAAAATGTTTTCATTTTTGATGAGACGCCGAATGAAAGCAGTTTTAATCGCCGGCAACCGAAAACCCGCGATTTCCCGTAAATCCGGCACGGCCCGTATAGTGGAATGTATACAAAGAAAGTACCCAGGGAGTAAACGCATTTCCCGAACGATTTTTAATTTATTTTTTCACCACTAAAACCCATGAGACTTGCAGTTTTCAAAAAATGTTTTCATTTTTGATGAGACGTCGAATGAAAGCAGTTTAATCGCCGGCAACCGAAAACCCGTGATTTCCCGTAAATCCCGGCTCGGCCCGTATAGTGGAATGTATACAAAGAAATTACCCAGGGAGTAAACTCATTTCCCGAACGATTTTTAAAATTATTCTTTCACCACTAAAACCCATGAGAATTGTAGTTTTCAAAAAGTTTTCATTTTTGAAGAGACGCCAAATGAAACCAGTTTATTCTCCGGAACCGAAAACCCGCGATTTCCCGTAAATCCCGACTCGGCTCGTTTAGTGGAATGTATACAAAGAAAGTACCCAGGGAGTAAACTCATTTCCCGAACGATTTTTAAAATTATTTTTTCACCACTAAAACCCATGAGAATTGTAGTTTTCAAAAATGTTTTCATTTTTGATGAGACGCCGAATGAAAGCAGTTTAATCTCCGGCAACCAAAAACCCGCGATTTTCCGTAAATCCCGGGCTCGGCCCGTATAGTCGACTGTATACAAAGAAAGTACCCAGGGAGTAAACTCATTTCCCGAACGATTTTTAAAATTATTCTTTCACCACTAAAACCCATGAGAATTGTAGTTTTCAAAAATGTTTTCATTTTTGAAGAGACGCCAAATGAAACCAGTTTAATCTCCGGAAACCGAAACCCGCGATTTCCCGTAAATCCCGGCTCGGCCCGTTTAGTGGAATGTATACAAAGAAAGTACCCAGGGAGTAAACTCATTTCCCGAACGATTTTTAAAATTATTTTTTCACCACTAAAACCCATGAGAATTGTAGTTTTCAAAAATGTTTTCATTTTTGATGAGACGCCGAATGAAAGCAGTTTAATCGCCGGCAACCGAAACCCCGCGATTTCCCGTAAATCCCGCATAGTCGAATGTATACAAAGAAAGTAAGCAGGCAGTAAACTCATTTCCCCGAACAATTTTTAAAATTATTTTTTCACCACTACAACCATGAGACTTGTAGTTTTAAAAAAATATTTTCATTTTTGATGAGACGCCGAATGAAAAACAGTTTAATCGCCGGCAATCGAAAACCCGCGATTTCCCGTAAATCCGTATAGTCGAATGTATACAAAGAAAGTACCCAGGGAGTAAACTCATTTCCCGAACGATTTTTAAAAATTATTCTTTCACCACTAAAACCCATGAGAATTGTAGTTTTCAAAAAATGTTTTCATTTTGAGGAGACGCCAATGAAACCAGTTTAATCTCCGGAAACCGAAAACCCGCGATTTCCCGTAAATCCCGGCTCGGCCCGTTTAGTGGAATGTATACAAAGAAAGTACCGCAGGGAGTAAACTCATTTCGCGAACGATTTTTAAAAATTATTTTTTCACCACTAAACCCATGAGAATTGTAGTTTTCAAAAATGTTTTCATTTTTGATGAGACGCCGAATGAAAGCAGTTTAATCGCCGGCAACCGAAAACCCGCGATTTCCCGTAAATCCCGGCTCGGCCCGTATAGTGGAATGTATACAAAGAAAGTACCCAGGGAGTAAACGCATTTCCCGAACGATTTTTTAATTTATTTTTTTCAGCACTAAAACCCATGAGACTTGTAGTTTTCAAAAATGTTTTCATTTTTGATGAGACGCCGAATGAAAGCAGTTTAATCGCCGGCAACCGAAAACCCGCGATTTCCCGTAAATCCCGTATAGTCGAATGTATACAAAGAAAGTAAGCAGGGAGTAAACTCATTTCCCGAACGATTTTTAAAATTATTTTTTCACCACTAAAACCCATGAGACTTGTAGTTTTCAAAAATATTTTCATTTTTGATGAGACGCCGAATGAAAGCAGTTTAATCGCCGGCAACCGAAAACCCGCGATTTCCCGTAAATCCCGTATAGTCGAATGTATACAAAGAAAGTAAGCAGGGAGTAAACTCATTTCCCGAACGATTTTTAAAATTATTTTTTCACCACTAAAACCCATGAGACTTGTAGTTTTAAAAATATTTTCATTTTTGATGAGACGCCGAATGAAAGCAGTTTAATCGCCGGCAACCGAAAACCCGCGATTTCCCGTAAATCCCGTATAGTCGAATGTATACAAAGAAAGTAAGCAGGGAGTAAACTCATTTCCCGAACGATTTTTAAAATTATTTTTTCACCACTAAAACCCATGAGACTTGTAGTTTTCAAAAATGTTTTCATTTTTGATGAGACGCCGAATGAAAGCAGTTTAATCGCCGGCAACCGAAAACCCGCGATTTCCCGTAAATCCCGTATAGTCGAATGTATACAAAGAAAGTAAGCAGGGAGTAAACTCATTTCCCGAACGATTTTTAAAATTATTTTTTCACCACTAAAACCCATGAGACTTGTAGTTTTCAAAAATATTTTCATTTTTGATGAGACGCCGAATGAAAGCAGTTTAATCGCCGGCAACCGAAAACCCGCGATTTCCCGTAAATCCCGGCTCGGCCCGTATAGTCGAATGTATACAAAGAAAGTACAGGGAGTAAACTCATTTCCCGAACGATTTTTAAAATTATTTTTTCACCACTAAAACCCATGAGACTTGTAGTTTTCAAAAATATTTTCATTTTTGATGAGACGCCGAATGAAAGCAGTTTAATCGCCGGCAACCGAAAACCCGCGATTTCCCGTAAATCCCGTATAGTCGAATGTATACAAAGAAAGTAAGCAGGGAGTAAACTCATTTCCCGAACGATTTTTAAAATTATTTTTTCACCACTAAAACCCATGAGACTTGTAGTTTTCAAAAATTTTCATTTTTGATGAGACGCCGAATGAAAGCAGTTTAATCGCCGGCAACCGAAAACCCGCGATTTCCCGTAAATCCCGGCTCGGCCCGTATAGTCGAATGTATACAAAGAAAGTAAGCAGGGAGTAAACTCATTTCCCGAACGATTTTTAAAATTATTTTTTCACCACTAAAACCCATGAGACTTGTAGTTTTCAAAAATATTTTCATTTTTGATGAGACGCCGAATGAAAGCAGTTTAATCGCCGGCAACCGAAAACCCGCGATTTCCCGTAAATCCCGTATAGTCGAATGTATACAAAGAAAGTAAGCAGGAGTAAACTCATTTCCCGAACGATTTTTAAAATTATTTTTTCACCACTAAAACCCATGAGACTTGTAGTTTTCAAAAATATTTTCATTTTTGATGAGACGCCGAATGAAAGCAGTTTAATCGCCGGCAACCGAAAACCCGCGATTTCCCGTAAATCCCGGCTCGGCCGTATAGTCGAATGTATACAAAGAAAGTACAGGGAGTAAACTCATTTCCCGAACGATTTTTAAAATTATTTTTTCACCACTAAAACCCATGAGACTTGTAGTTTTCAAAAATATTTTCATTTTTGATGAGACGCCGAATGAAAGCAGTTTAATCGCCGGCAACCGAAAACCCGCGATTTCCCGTAAATCCCGTATAGTCGAATGTATACAAAGAAAGTAAGCAGGGAGTAAACTCATTTCCCGAACGATTTTTAAAATTATTTTTTCACCACTAAAACCCATGAGACTTGTAGTTTTCAAAAATATTTCATTTTTGATGAGACGCCGAATGAAAGCAGTTTAATCGCCGGCAACCGAAAACCCGCGATTTCCCGTAAATCCCGCTCGCCCGTATAGTCGAATGTATACAAAGAAAGTAAGCAGGGAGTAAACTCATTTCCGAACGATTTTTAAAATTATTTTTTCACCACTAAAACCCATGAGACTTAGTTTTCAAAAATATTTTCATTTTTGATGAGACGCCGAATGAAAGCAGTTTAATCGCCGGCAACCGAAAACCCGCGATTTCC
>JASGCC010003945.1:0-21800 GCA_030067915.1 Hydractinia echinata | reverse complement strand
GACTGTGGACTTAATTGAACTGATTTTGGACTTTGACCTTATAAAGTGATAAATGAACAATTGGACTCCAAGAAATATACATTCTTCTTAATTTGACATTGATTGCTGGAACTCAGCGATTACACTGAGCGGGCTTGGTAGCGCTTTATTGTATTAAATTTAGATAAATAAGTCATTTTTTACTGTGGGACCAATCCTAGCCATAGCGCGCGCTGAAGAATAGAACCGTTTCAAAAACTACACAGACTGCTACGGTTTAGCATAAATCACGTGTTTCACGTGCCTGTGCAGGTGCCATTGGTCTAGTCCTTCCAGTCTCAATGGACTTACAACGTCCAAGTCGTTTGCCTTTGTCGCCTGGCCTTACAACACGTTCAACTACGTGACACTCTTCTACAAGTCTGGTTAATATGGCCTTTTTTGCGGCGCTAATAAAAGGCCTTAACGTAAATTACGTGTCCACGTGCTCGCGCCGTTTCATGGTCTAGTCCTTCAGTCTCAATGGACTAACAACAACGTCCCAAGTCGTTTGCCTTTGTGCCATGGCCTTTAAACACCGTTAAACATACGTGACAGTCTTCTAAAGGTGTAATTATGGCGTTTTGCGCCCTATAAAGGCCTTAACGTAATCACGCTGGTTTCCACGTGCCTGCGCTGGATTACATCGGTGTTGTTCCTACCACTCTCAATGGACTACAACGTCCAGTCGCTTGCCTTTTGCCATGGCTTATAAACCGATCAACTTACGTTGCACAGTCTTCTAAAGGCGTTTAATATGGCCTTTTGCGGCCGTATAAAGGCTTACACTAATCACCTGTTCCACGTGCCTGCGCAGTTACCATCGGTCTAGTTCCTCTCCACTCTCAATGGACTACAAGTCCAATTCGTTTGGGCCTTTGTTGCATGGCTTTATACACCGTCAACTACGTGCAACAGTCTTCTAGGTTGTAATATGGCTTTTGCGGCCTATAAAGCCGTTACACGTAGATCACGTGGTCCCGTGCCTGTGGCAGTTGCCTTGGTTCTAGTCCTTCCAGTCTCAATGGACTACAACGTCCCATCGTTTTGCCTTTGTTGCCATGCCTTACAACACCGGTCAACTACCGTGCACAGTCTTACTAAAGGCTGTAATATGGCCTTTTTTGCGGCCTAATAAAGGCCTTACACGTAGAATTCACGTGGGGTTCCACGTGGCCTGCGCAGTTTTCATTGGTCTAGTCCTTTCCAGTCTCAATGACTACAAAACCGTCCCCCAAAGGGGGGGGGTTTTCCGGGTTTTGGGGCCTTTTTTTCGTTGCCCCTTGGCCTTATACACCGTTCAACTACGTGCAACAGTCTTCTAAAGGCTGTAATATGGCTTTTTGCGGCCTGATAAGCCTTACACGTAAAATCACGTGTTCCACGTGCCTGCGCAGCTTACAATCGCGCTCTAGTACCTTTTCCGATCTCAATGACTTACAACGTCCCAAGTCGTTTTGCCTTTGCTGCCATGGCCTTTAACACCGGTCACTCGCGACAGGCCTCTAAAGGCTTGTAATTTGGCCTTTTTGCGGTTAGTTAAAAGGCCTTACACGTAAATCCACGTGATTCACGAGCCTGCGCCGGTTTTACCATGGTCTAGTCCACCCTCTCAATGGGACTACAACGTCCCAAAGTCGTTTGCCTTTGTTGCCATGGCTTATAACACCGTCAACTACGTGCCAGTCTTTTAAAGGCTGTCATATGGCCTTTTGCTGCCAAATAAAGGCCTTTACACTAAATACGTGTTTCACCGTGCCTGCGCAGGTTGCCATTGGTCTAGTCCTTCCACTCTCAATGGACTACAACCGTGCCCAGTCGTTTGCTTGTGTGCCATGGCCTTTTTAACACCGTTCAACTGACGTGCACAGTCTTCTAAGCTGTATTATGGCTTTTGCGGCCTATAAAGCCTACACGTACATTGAGTCGGTTCCCCGTGCTGCGGCATGGTTGCCATTGGTCTAGGTCCTTCCAGTTCAATGGCTAACAACGTCCAAGTCGTTTGCCTTCTGTGCCATTGGCCTTTATAAACACCGATGCATACGGGTTGCACAGTCTTCTAAAGGCTGTATTGGCGCTTTTGCAGATTGTTTCACTGTTAAAAGCGATGAAACCTGGTAATATCAGGAAAATATCGCGAAATACATGTTGGTATGAATATGTGACGCAACCGTTGTAACTCAAACCGACTGATACCGTTAGAAAGTCAATGAAAGGTAGTTCTGGAAACTGTCTCTATTTCTTCTGCGCGTGCTAACAGCTAGGATTGGTCCCACAGTAAAAAATGACTTATTTATCTAAATTTTTAGATAAGCGCTACCACAGCGCCCAGTGTAATGCTGAGTTCCAGCAATCATATCAAATTACGAAGAATGTTATTTCTTGGAGTCCAATTGTCTCATTTATCACATTTATAAGGTCAAGTCCAAATCAGTGCATTAAGTCCCACAGTCAATTGTTTCACTGTTAAAACGATGCACCTAGTAATATCAGAAAAATCGCTAAAACATGTTGGTACGAATATGTGACGCAACCGTTGTAACTCAAACGATTGAAACCGTTAGAAAGTCAATGAAATGTAGTTTTTGAAACTGTCTCTATTTCTTCAGCGCGCGCTAACGTCTAGGATTGGTCCCACAGTAAAAAATGACTTATTTATCTAAATGTTTAATAAAGCGCTACCACAGCGCCAGTGTAATCGCTGAGTTCTATCAATCATGTCAAATTAAGAAGGATGTTATTTCTTGGAGTCCAATTGTCTCATTTATCACATTTATAAGGTCAAAGTCCAAATCAGTTCAATTAAGTCCCACAGTCAATCGTTTCACTGTTAAAAGCGATGCAACCTAGTAATATCAGAAAAATATCGCTAAATACATGTTGGTACGAATATGTCACGCAACCGTTGTAACTCAAACCAACTGATACCGTTAGAAAGTCAATGAAATGTAGTTTTTGAAACAGTCTCTATTTCTCAGCGCGTGCTAATTGACTAGGATTGGTCCCACAGTAAAAAATGACTTATTTTCTAAATTTTTAGATAAAGCGCTACCACAGCGCTCAGTGTAATCGCTGAGTTCCAGCAATCATGTCAAATTAAGAAGAATGTTATTTTTGGAATCCAATTGTCTCATTATCACATTTATAAGGTCAAAGTCCAAAATCAGTTCAATTAAGTCCCACAGTCAATTGTTTCACTGTTAAAAGCGATGAAACCTAGTAATATCAGAAAAATATCGCGAAATACATGTTGGTACGAATATGTGACGCAACCGTTGTAACTCAAACCGACTGATACCGTTAGAAAGTCAATGAAAGGTAGTTCTGAAACTGTCTCTATTTCTTCTGCGCGTGCTACAGCTAGGATTGGTCCCAAGTAAAAAATGACTTATTTATCTAAATTTTTACATAAAGCGCTACCACAGCGCCAGTGTAATTGCTGAGTTCCAGCAATCATATCAAATTAAGAAGAATGTTATTTCTTGGAGTCCAATTGTCTCATTTATCACATTTATAAGGTCAAAGTCCAAAATCAGTGCAATTAAGTCCCACAGTCAATTGTTTCACTGTTAAAAGCGATGAAACCTGTAATATCAGAAAAATATCGCGAAATACATGTTGGTATGAATATATGACGCAACCGTTGTAACTCAAACCGACTGATACCGTTAGAAAGTCAATGAAAGGTAGTTTGGAAACTGTCTCTATTTCTTCTGCGCGTGCTAACGCTAGGATTGGTCCCACAGTAAAAATGACTTATTTATCTAATTTTAAATAAAGCGCTACCACAGACCAGTGTAATCGCTGAGTTCCAGCAATCATGTCAAATTAAGAAGGATGTTATTTCTTGAGTCCAATTGTCTCATTTATCACATTTATAAGGTCAAAGTCCAAAATCAGTTCAATTAAGTCCCACAGTCAATCGTTTCACTGTTAAAAGCGATGCAACCTAGTAATATCAGAAAAATATCGCTAAATACATGTTGGTACGAATATGTGACGCAACCGTTGTAACTCAAACCAACTGATACCGTTAGAAAGTCAATGAAATGTAGTTTTTGAAACAGTCTCTATTTTTCCAGCGCGTGCTATTGGCTAGGATTGGTCCCACAGTAAAAAATGACTTATTTATCTAAATTTTTAGATAAAGCGCTACCACAGCGCTCAGTGTAATCGCTGAGTTCCAGCAATCATGTCAAATTAAGAAGAATGTTATTTCTTGGAGTCCAATTGTCTCATTTATCACATTTATAAGGTCAAAGTCCAAAATCAGTTCAATTAAGTCCCACAGTCAATCGTTTCACTGTTAAAAGCGATGAAACCTGGTAATATCAGAAAAATATCGCGAAATACATGTTGGTATGAATATGTGACGCAACCGTTGTAACTCAAACCGACTGATACCGTTAGAAAGTCAATGAAAGGTAGTTCTGGAAACTGTCTCTATTTCTTCTGCGCGTGCTAACAGCTAGGATTGGTCCCACAGTAAAAAATGACTTATTTATCTAAATTTTTAGATAAAGCGCTACCACAGCGCCCAGTGTAATTGCTGAGTTCCAGCAATCATATCAAATTAAGAAGAATGTTTTCTTGAGTCCAATTGTCTCATTTATCACATTTATAAGGTCAAGTCCAAATCAGTGCAATTAAGTCCCACAGTCAATTGTTTCACTGTTAAAAGCGATGAAACCTGGTAATATCAGAAAATATCGCGAAATACATGTTGGTATGAATATGTGACGCAACCGTTGTAACTCAAACCGACTGATACCGTTAGAAAGTCAATGAATGTAGTTTTTGAAACTGTCTCTATTTCTTCAGCGCGCGCTAAGTCTAGGATTGGTCCACAGTAAAAAATGACTTATTTATCTAAATGTTTAATAAAGCGCTACCACAGCGCTCAGTGTAATCGCTGAGTTCAGCAATCATGTCAAATTAAGAAGGATGTTATTTCTTGGAGTCCAATTGTCTCATTTATCACATTATAAGGTCAAAGTCCAAATCAGTTCAATTAAGTCCCACAGTCAATCGTTTCACTGTTAAAAGCGATGCAACCTAGTAATATCAGAAAAATATCGCTAAATACATGTTGGTACGAATATGTCACGCAACCGTTGTAACTCAAACCGACTGATACCGTTAGAAAGTCAATGAAATGTAGTTTTTGAAACAGTCTCTATTTTCCAGCGCGTGCTATTGGCTAGGATTGGTCCCACAGTAAAAAATGACTTATTTATCTAAATTTTTAATAAAGCGCTACCACACCCAGTGTAATCGCTGAGTTCCAGCAATCATGTCAAATTAAGAAGGATGTTATTTCTTGGAGTCCAATTGTCTCATTTATCACATTTATAAGGTCAAAGTCCAAAATCAGTTCAATTAAGTCCACAGTCAATCGTTTCACTGTTAAAAGCGATGCAACCTAGTAATATCAGAAAAATATCGCTAAATACATGTTGGTATGAATATGTGACGCAACCGTTGTAACTCAAACCGACTGATACCGTTAGAAAGTCAATGAAATGTAGTTTTGAAACAGTCTCTATTTTTCAGCGCGTGCTAACGGCTAGGATTGGTCCCACAGTAAAAAATGACTTATTTATCTAAATTTTTAGATAAAGCGCTACCACAGCGCTCAGTGTAATCGCTGAGTTCCAGCAATCATGTCAAATTAAGAAGGATGTTATTTCTTGGAGTCCAATTGTCTCATTTATCACATTTATAAGGTCAAAGTCCAAAATCAGTGCAATTAAGTCCCACAGTCAATCGTTTCACTGTTAAAAGCGATGAACCTGGTAATATCAGAAAAATATCGCGAAATACATGTTGGTATGAATATGTGACGCAACCGTTGTAACTCAAACCGACTGATACCGTTAGAAAGTCAATGAAATGTAGTTTTTGAAACTGTCTCTATTTCTTCTGCGCGTGCTAACGGCTAGGATTGGTCCCACAGTAAAAAATGACTTATTTATCTAAATTTTTAAGATAAAGCGCTACCACAGCGCCAGTGTAATTGCTGAGTTCCAGCAATCATGTCAAATTAAGAAGATGTTATTTCTTGGAGTCCAATTGTCTCATTTATCACATTTATAAGGTCAAAGTCCAAAATCAGCAATTAAGTCCCACAGTCAATCGTTTCACTGTTAAAAGCGATGCAACCTAGTAATATCAGAAAAATATCGCGAAATACATGTTGGTATGAATATGTGACGCAACCGTTGTAACTCAAACCGACTGATACCGTTAGAAAGTCAATGAAATGTAGTTTTTGAAACTGTCTCTATTTCTTCAGCGCGTGCTAACGCTAGGATTGGTCCCACAGTAAAAAATGACTTATTTATCTAAATTTTAGATAAAGCGCTACCACAGCGCCAGTGTAATCGCTGAGTTCAGCAATCATGTCAAATTAAGAAGATGTTATTTCTTGGAGTCCAATTGTCTCATTTATCACATTTATAGGTCAAAGTCCAAAATCAGTTCAATTAAGTCCCACAGTCAATCGTTTCACTGTTAAAAGCGATGCAACCTGGTAATATCAGAAAAATATCGCGAAATACATGTTGGTATGAATATGTGACGCAACCGTTGTAACTCAAACGACTGATACCGTTAGAAAGTCAATGAAATGTAGTTTTTGAAACTGTCTCTATTTCTTCAGCGCGCTAACGGCTAGGATTGGTCCCACAGTAAAAAATGACTTATTTATCTAAATTTTTAATAAAGCGCTACCACAGCCCAGTGTAATTGCTGAGTTCATCATCATTCAAATTAAGAAGAATGTTATTGGAGTCCAATTGTCTCATTTATCACATTTATAAGGTCAAAGTCCAAAATCAGTCAATTAAGTCCCACAGTCAATTGTTTCACTGTTAAAAGCGATGCAACCTGGTAATATCAGAAAATATCGCGAAATACATGTTGGTATGAATATGTGACGCAACCGTTGTAACTCAAACCGACTGATACCGTTAGAAAGTCAATGAAATGTAGTTTTGAAACTGTCTCTATTTCTTCAGCGCGCGCTAACGCTAGGATTGGTCCCACAGTAAAAAATGACTTATTTATCTAAATTTTAAATAAAGCGCTACCACAGCGCAGTGTAATCGCTGAGTTTTCAATCATGTCAAATTAAGAAGGATGTTATTTCTTGGAGTCCAATTGTCTCATTTATCACATTATAAGGTCAAAGTCCAAAATCAGTTCAATTAAGTCCCACAGTCAATCGTTTCACTGTTAAAAGCGATGCAACCTAGTAATATCAGAAAAATATCGCTAAATACATGTTGGTACGAATATGTGACGCAACCGTTGTAACTCAAACTGATGAACCGTTAGAAAGTCAATGAAATGTAGTTTTTGAAACTGTCTCTATTTCTCAGCCGCGCTAACGTCTAGGATTGGTCCCACAGTAAAAAATGACTTATTTATCTAAATTTTAATAAAGCGCTACCACAGCGCCAGTGTAATCGCTGAGTTCTATCAATCATGTCAATTAAGAAGGATGTTATTTCTTGGAGTCCAATTGTCTCATTTATCACATTTATAAGGTCAAAGTCCAAAATCAGTTCAATTAAGTCCCACAGTCAATCGTTTCACTGTTAAAAGCGATGCAACCTAGTAATATCAGAAAAATATCGCTAAATACATGTTGGTACGAATATGTGACGCAACCGTTGTAACTCAAACCAACTGACAACGTTAGAAAGTCAATGAAATGTAGTTGTTTTGAAACTGTCCTTCTATTTCTTCATCTGCGCGTGCTAAACGTCTAGGATTGGTCTCTACAGTAGAAAATGACTTATTTATCTAAATTTTAAATAAATGCGCTATCCACAGCGCCCAGTGTATATCGCTGATTCCAGCAATCATGGTTCAAGTTAAAAAGGATGTTATTTTCTTGGAAGTCCAATTGTCTCATTTTTCACATTATATAAGGTCCAAAGTTCCAAAAATCAATTCAATTAAGTCCCACAGTCAAATCGTTTTCACTGTTAAAAGCGATGTAACCTAGTAATATCAGAAAATATTCGCCTAAAATACATGTTTGGTAACCGACTATGTGGACGCAACCGTTGTAAACTCAAAACGGATTGGATACCGCGTGGAGAAAGTCAAATGAAATGTAGTTTTTGAAACTGTCTTATTTCTTCAGGCGCGCGGCTAACGGCTAGGATTGGTCCCACAGTAAAAAAATGACTTTTTTCATCTCAATTTTTAGATAAAGGCTACCACAGCGCCATGTAATCTGCTGAGTTCCAGCAATCATGTCAAATTAAGAAAGGAATGTATTTCTTGGAAGTCCAATTTGTCTCATTTATCAAATTTATAAGGTCAAAGTCCAAAATCAGTTCAATTAAAGTCCCACATCAATCGTTTCACTGTTAATAAGGCGATGCAACCTAGTAATATCAGAAAAATATCGCTAATACATGTTGGTACGAATATGTGACGCAACCGTTGTAACTCAAACGGACTGAATACGTTAGAAAGTCCAATGAAATGGTAGTTTTTGAACTGTGTCTATTTCTTCAGCGCGCCGCTAACGGCTAGGATTGGTCCCACAGGTAAAAAATGACTTATTTATCTAAATTTCTAAGTAAAGCGCTACCACAGCGCCCAGTGTAAATCTGCTGAGTTCCAGCATCATGTCAAATTAAGAAGAATGTTCATTTCTTGGAGTCCAATTGTCTCATTTATCACATTTATAAGGTCAAAGTCCAAAATCAGTTCAATTAAGTCCACAGTCAATCGTTTCACTGTTTAAAAGCGATGCAACCTAGTAATATCAGAAAAATATCGCTAAATACATGTTGGTACGAATATGTGACGCAACCGTTGTAACTCAAACGGACTGATACCGTTAGAAAGTCAATGAAATGTAGTTTTTGAAACTTGTCTCTATTTCTTCAGCGCGCGCTAACGGCTAGGATTGGTCCCACAGTAAAAAATGACTTATTTATCTAAATTTTAAATAAAGGCGCTACCACAGCGCCCAGTGTAATTGCTGAGTTCCAGCAATCATGTCAAATTAAGAAGAATGTTATTTCTTGGAGTCCAATTGTCTCATTTATCACATTATAAGGTCAAAGTCCAAAATCAGTTCAATTAAGTCCCACAGTCAATCGTTTCACTGTTAAAAGCGATGCAACCTAGTAATATCAGAAAAATATCGCTAAATACATGTTGGTACGAATATGTGACGCAACCGTTGTAACTCAAACGGACTGATACCGTTAGAAAGTCAATGAAAATGTAGTTTTTGAAACTGTCTCTATTCTTCAGCGCGCGCTACAGCTAGGATTGGTCCCCACAGTAAAAAATGACTTATTTATCTAAATTTTTAAATAAAGCGCACCGACAGCGCCCAGTGTAATTGCTGAGTTCCAGCAATCATCTCAAATTAAGAAGAATGTTATTTCTGTGGAGTCCAATTGTCTCATTTATCACATTTTATAAGGTCAAAGTCCAAAATCAGTTCAATTAAGTCCCACAGTCAATCGTTTCACTGTTAAAAGCGATGCAACCTAGTAATATCAGAAAATATCGCTAAATACATGTTGGTACGAATATGTGACGCAACCGTTGTAACTCAAACCGGACTGATACCGTTAGAAAGTCAATGAAATGTAGTTTTTTGAAACTGTCTCTATTTCTTCAGCGCTGCTAACGGCTAGGATTGTCCGCCACAGTAAAAAATGACTTATTTATCTAAATTTTAAATAAAGCGCTACCACAGCGCCCAGTGTAATTGCCTGGGTTCCAGCAATCATGTCAAATTAAGAAGAATGTTATTTCTTGGAGTCCAATTGTCTCATTTATCCACATTTATAAGGTCAAAGTCCAAAATCAGTGCAATTAAGTCCCACAGTCAATCGTTTCACCTGTTTAAAAGGGATGCAACCTAGTAATTCAGAAAAATATCTGCTAAATACATGTTGGTACGAATATGTGACGCAACCGTTGTAACTCAAAACGGACTGATACCGTTAGAAAGTCAATGAAATGTAGTTTTTGAAACTCGTCTCTATTTCTTCAGCGCGCGCTAACAGCTAGGATTGGTTCCCACAGTAAAAATGACTTATTTATCTAAATTTTTAAAATAAAGCGCTACCACAGCGCCTCAGTGTAATCGCTGAGTTCTAGCAATCATCTCAAATTAAGAAGGATGTTATTCTTGGAGTCCAATTGTCTCATTTATCACATTTATAAGGTCAAGAGTCCAAAATCAGTTCAATTAAGTCCCACAGTCAATCCGTTTCACTGTTAAAGCGATGCAACCTAGTAATATCAGAAAAATATCGCTAAATACATGTGGTACGAATATGTGACGCAACCGTTGTAACTCAAACGGACTGATACCGTTAGAAAGTCAATGAAATGTAGTTTTTGAAACTGTCTCTATTTCTTCAGCGCGTGCTAACGGCTAGGATTGGTCCCACAGTAGAAAATGACTTATTTATCTAAATTTTAAATAAAGCGCTACCACAGCGCCCAGTGTAATTGCTGAGTTCCAGCAATCATGTCAATTAAGAAGAATTTTATTTCTTGGAGTCCAATTGTCTCATTTATCACATTTATAAGGTCAAAGTCAAAATCAGTTCAATTAAGTCCCACAGTCAATCGTTTCACTGTTTAAAAGCGATGCAACCTAGTAATATCAGAAAAATATCGCTAAATACATGTTGGTACGAATATGTGACGCAACCGTTGTAACTCAAACGGATTGATACCGTTAGAAAGTCAATGAAATGGTAGTTTTTTGAAACTGTCTCTATTTCTTCAGCGCGCAGCTAACGGCTAGGATTGGTCCCACAGTAAAAAATGACTTATTTATCTAAATTTTTAAATAAAGCGCTACCACAGCGCCCAGTGTAATTGCTGAGTTCCAGCAATCATGTCAAATTAAGAAGAATGTTATTTCTTGGAATCCAATTGTCTCATTTATCACATTTATAAGGTCAAAGTCCAAAATCAGTTCAATTAAGTCCCACAGTCAATCGTTTTCACTGTTAAAAGCGATGCAACCTAGTAATATCAGAAAAATATCGCTAAATACATGTTGGTACGAATATGTGACGCAACCGTTGTAACTCAAACGGACTGATACCGTTAGAAAGTCAATGAAATGTAGTTTTTGAAACTGTCTCTATTTCTTCAGCGCGCGCTAACGGCTAGGATTGTCCCACAGTAAAAAATGACTTATTTATCTAAATTTTAGATAAAGCGCTACCCACAGCGCTCCAGTGTAATCGCTGAGTTCCAGCAATCATGTCAAATTAAGAAGAATGTTATTTCTTGGAGTCCAATTGTCTCATTTATCACATTTATAAGGTCAAAGTCCAAAATCAGTTCAATTAAGTCCCACAGTCAATCGTTTCACTGTTAAAAGCGATGCAACCTAGTAATATCAGAAAAATATCGCTAAATACATGTTGGTACGAATATGTGACGCAACCGTTGTAACTCAAACGGACTGATACCGGTTAGAAAGTCAATGAAATGTAGTTTTTGAAACTGTCTCTATTTCTTCAGCGCGCGCTAAACGGCTAGGATTGGTCCCACAGTAAAAAATGACTTATTTATCTAAATTTTTAAATAAAGCGCTACCACAGCGCCCAGTGTAATCGCTTGAGTTCCAGCAATCATCTCAAATTAAGAAGAATGTTATTTTCTTGGAGTCCAATTGTCTCATTTATCACATTTATAAGGTCAAAGTTCCAAAATCAGTTCAATTAAGTCCCACAGTCAATCGTTTCACTGTTAAAAGCGATGCAACCTAGTAATATCAGAAAAATATCGCTAAATACATGTTGGTTACGAATATGTGACGCAAACCGTTGTAACTCAAACGGACTGATACCGTTAGAAAGTCAATGAAATGTAGTTTTTGAAACTGTCTCTATTTCTTCAGCGCGCGCTAACAGCTTAGTGATTGGTCCACAGTAAAAAGATGACTTATTTATCTAAATTTTTAAATTAAAGCGCTACCACAGCGCCCAGTGTAATTGCTGGGTTCCAGCAATCATGTCAAATTAAGAAGAATGTTATTTCTTGGAGTCCAATTGTCTCATTTATCACATTTATAAGGTCAAAGTCCAAAATCAGTTCAATTAAGTCCCACAGTCAATCGTTTCACTGTTAAAAGCGATGCAACCTAGTAATATCAGAAAAATATCGCTAAATACATGTTGGTACGAATATGTGACGCAACCGTTGGTAACTCAAACGGACTGATACCGTTAAGAAAGTCAAATGAAATGTAGTTTTGAAAACTGTCTCTATTTCTTCAGCGCGCGCTAACGGCTAGATTGGTCCCACAGTAAAAAATGACTTATTTATCTAAATTTTTAAATAAAGCGCTACCACAGCGCCAGTGTAAATGCTGAGTTCCTAGCAATCATCGTCAAATTAAGAAGGAATGTTATTTCTTGGAGTCCAATTGTCTCATTTATAACATTTATAAGGTCAAAGTCCAAAATAGTTCAATTAAGTCCCACAGTCAATCGTTTCACATGTTAAAAGCGATGCAAACCTGTAATACAGAAAAATATCGCTAAATACATGTTGTACGAATATGTGACGCAACCGTTGTAACTCAAACCGACTGATACCGTTAGAAAGTCAATGACAATGTAGTTTTTGAAACTGTTTCTATTTCTTCAGCGCGCGCTAACGGCTAGGATTGGTCCCACAGTAAAAATGACTTATTTATCTAAATTTCTAAATAAAGCGCTACCACAGCGCCCAGTGTAATTGCTGAGTTCTAGCAATCATGTCAAATTAAGAAGAATGTTATTTCGTTGGATCAATTGTCTCATTTATCACATTTATAAGGTCAAAGTCCAAAATCAGTTCAATTAAGTCCCACAGTCAATCGTTTCACTGTTAAAAGCGATGCAACCTAGTAATATCAGAAAAATATCGCTAAATACATGTTGGTACGAATATGTGACCCAACCGTTGTAACTCAAACGGACTGATACAGAAAGTCAATGAAATGTAGTTTTTGAAAACTGTCTCTATTTCTTCAGCGCGCTAACGGCTAGGATGGTCCCACAGTAAAAAATGACTTATTTATCTAAATTTTAAATAAAGCGCTACCACAGCGCCCAGTGTAATTGCTGGTTCCAGCAATCATGTCAAATTAAGAAGAATGTTATTTCTTGGAGTCCAATTGTTCTCATTTATCACAATTTATAAGTCAAAGTCAAAATCAGTTCAATTAAGTCCCACAGTCAATCGTTTCACTGTTAAAAGCGATGCAACCTAGTAATATCAGAAAAATATCGCTAAATACATGTTGGTTACGAATATGTGACGCAACCGTTGTAACTCAAACGGACTGATACCGTTTAGAAAGTCAATGAAATGTAGTTTTTGAAACTGTCTTATTTCTTCAGCGCGCGCTAACGCTAGGATTGGTTCCCACAGTAAAAAATGACTTATTTATCTAAATTTTTAAATAAAGCGCTACCACAGCGCCCAGTGTAATTGCTGAGGTTCCAGCAATCATGTCAAATTAAGAAGAATGTTATTTCTTTGGAGTCCAATTGGTCTCATTTATCACATTTATAAGGTCAAAAGTCCAAAATCAGTTCAATTAAGTCCCACAGTCAATCGTTTCACTGTTAAAAGCGATGCAACCTAGTAATATCAGAAAAATATCGCTAAATACATGTTGGTACGAATATGTGACGCAACCGTTGTAACTCAAACCGACTGATACCGTTAGAAAGTCAATGAAATGTAGTTTTTGAAACTGTCTCTATTTCTTCAGCGCGCGTGCTAACGCTAGGATTGGTCCCACAGTAAAAAATGACTTATTTATCTAAATTTTAAATTAAAGCGCTACCACAGCGCCCAGTGTAATTGCTGAGTTCCAGCAATCATGTCAAATTAAGAAGAATGTTATTTCTTGGAGTCCAATTGTCTCATTTATCACATTTATAAGGTCAAAGTCCAAATCAGTGCAATTAAGTCCCACAGTCAATCGTTTCACTGTTAAAAGCGATGCAACCTAGTAATATCAGAAAAAATTCGCTAAATACATGTTGGTACGAATATGTGACGCAACCGTTTGTAACTCAAACGGACTGATACCGTTAGAAAGTCAATGAAATGTATTTTGAACTCTCTCTATTTCTTCAGCGCGCGCTAACGCTAGGATTGGTCCCACAGTAAAAAATGACTTATTTATCTAAATTTTAAATAAAGCGCTACCACAGCGCCCAGTGTAATTGCTGAGTTCCAGCAATCATCTCAAATTAAGAAGAATGTTATTTCTTGGAGTCCAATTGTCTCATTTATCACATTTATAAGGTCAAAGTCCAAAATTCAGTTCAATTAAGTCCCACAGTCAATCGTTTTCACTGTTAAAAGCGATGCAACCTAGTAATATCAGAAAAATATCGCTAAAATACATGTTGGTACGCAATTATGTGACGCAACCGTTGTAACTCAAACCGACTGATACCGTTAGAAAGTCAATGAAATGTAGTTCTTGAAACTGTCTCTATTTCTTCAGCGCGTGCTAACGGCTAGGATCGGTCCCACAGTAAAAAATGACTTATTTATCTAAATTTTTAGATAAAGCGCTACCACAGCGCCCAGTGTAATTGCTGGGTTCCAGCAATCATGTCAAATTAAGAAGAATGTTATTTCTTGGAGTCCAATTGTGTCATTTATCACATTTATAAGGTCAAAGTCCAAAATCAGTTCAATTAAGTCCCACAGTCAATCGTTTCACTGTTAAAAGCGATGCAACCTAGTAATATCAGAAAAATATCGCTAAATACATGTTGTTACGAATATGTGACGCAACCGTTGTAACTCAAACGGACTGATACCGTTAGAAAGTCAATGAAATGTAGTTTTTGAAACTGTCTCTATTTCTTCAGCGCGCGCTAACGGCTAGGATTGGTCCCACAGTAAAAAATGACTTATTTATCTAAATTTTTAAATAAAGCGCTACCACAGCGCCCAGTGTAATCGCTGAGTTCCAGCAATCATGTCAAATTAAGAAGAATGTTATTTCTTGGAGTCCAATTGTCTCATTTATCACATTTATAAGGTCAAAGTCCAAAATCAGTTCAATTAAGTCCCACAGTCAATCGTTTCACTGTTAAAAGCGATGCAACCTAGTAATATCAGAAAAATATCGCTAAATACATGTTGTTACGAATATGTGACGCAACCGTTGTAACTCAAACGGACTGATACCGTTAGAAAGTCAATGAAATGTAGTTTTTGAAACTGTCTCTATTTCTTCAGCGCGCGCTAACGGCTAGGATTGGTCCCACAGTAAAAAATGACTTATTTATCTAAATTTTTAAATAAAGCGCTACCACAGCGCCCAGTGTAATTGCTGAGTTCCAGCAATCATGTCAAATTAAGAAGAATGTTATTTCTTGGAGTCCAATTGTCTCATTTATCACATTTATAAGGTCAAAGTCCAAAATCAGTTCAATTAAGTCCCACAGTCAATCGTTTCACTGTTAAAAGCGATGCAACCTAGTAATATCAGAAAAATATCGCTAAATACATGTTGGTACGAATATGTGACGCAACCGTTGTAACTCAAACGGACTGATACCGTTAGAAAGTCAATGAAATGTAGTTTTTGAAACTGTCTCTATTTCTTCAGCGCGCGCTAACGGCTAGGATTGGTCCCACAGTAAAAAATGACTTATTTATCTAAATTTTAAATAAAGCGCTCCACAGCGCCCAGTGTAATTGCCTGAGTTCAGCAATCATGTCAAATTAAGAAGGATGTTATTTCTTGGAATCCAATTGTCTCATTTATCACATTTATAAGGTCAAAGTCCAAAATTAGTTCAATTAAGTCCCACAGTCAATCGTTTCACTGTTAAAAGCGATGCAACCTAGTAATATCAGAAAAATATTGCTAAATACATGTTGGTACGAATATGTGACGCAACCGTTGTAACTCAAACCGACTGATACCTGTTAGAAAGTCAATGAAATGTAGTTTTTGAAACTGTCTCTATTTCTTCAGCGCGCGCTAACGGCTAGGATTGTCCCACAGTAAAAAATGACTTATTTATCTAAATTTTAAATAAAGCGCTACCACAGCGCCCAGTGTAAATGCTGAGTTCCCAGCAATCATGTCAAATTAAGAAGAATGTTATTTCTTGGAGTCCAATTGTCTCATTTATCACATTTATAAGGTCAAAGTCCAAAATCAGTTCAATTAAGTCCCACAGTCAATCGTTTCACTGTTAAAAGCGATGCAACCTAGTAATATCAGAAAAATATCGCTAAATACATGTTGGTACGAATATGTGACGCAACCGTTGTAACTCAAACGAACTGATACCGTTAGAAAGTCAATGAAATGTAGTTTTTTGAAACTGTCTCTATTTCTGTCAGCGCGTGCTAACGGCTAGGAGTGGTCCCACAGTAAAAAATGACTTATTTATCTAAATTTTTAAATAAAGCGCTACCACAGCGCCCAGTGTAATGCTGAGTTCCAGCAATCATGTCAAATTAAGAAGGATGTTATTTCTTGGAGTCCAATTGTCTCATTTATCACATTTATAAGGTCAAAGTCCAAAATCAGTTCAATTAAGTCCCACAGTCAATCGTTTCACTGTTAAAAGCGATGCAACCTAGTAATATCAGAAAAATATCGCTAAATACATGTTGGTACGAATATGTGACGCAACCGTTGTAACTCAAACGGACTGATACCGTTAGAAAGTCAATGAAATGTAGTTTTTGAAACTGTCTCTATTTCTTCAGCGCGCGCTAACGGCTAGGATTGGTCCCACAGTAAAAAATGACTTATTTATCTAAATTTTTAAATAAAGCGCTACCACAGCGCCCAGTGTAATGCTGAGTTCGAGCAATCATGTTCAAATTAAGAAGAATGTTATTTCTTGGAGTCCAATTGTCTCATTTATCACATTTATAAGGTCAAAGTCCAAAATCAGTTCAATTAAGTCCCACAGTCAATCGTTTCACTGTTAAAAGCGATGCAACCTAGTAATATCAGAAAAATATCGCTAAATACATGTTGGTACGAATATGTGACGCAACCGTTGTAACTCAAACGGACTGATACCGTTAGAAAGTCAATGAAATGTAGTTTTTGAAAACTTGTCTCTATTTCTTCAGCGCGCGCTAACGGCTAGGATTGGTCCCACAGTAAAAATGACTTATTTATCTAAATTTTTAAATAAAGCGCTACCACAGCGCCCAGTGTAATGCTGAGTTCCAGCAATCATGTCAAATTAAGAAGGAATGTTATTTCTTGGAGTCCAATTGTCTCATTTATCACATTTATAAGGTCAAAGTCCAAAATCAGTTCAATTAAGTCCCACAGTCAATCGTTTCACTGTTAAAAGCGATGCAACCTAGTAATATCAGAAAAATATCGCTAAATACATGTTGGTACGAATATGTGACGCAACCGTTGTAACTCAAACCGGACTGATACCGTTTAGAAAGTCAATGAAATGTAGTTTTTGAAACTGTCTCTATTTCTTCAGCGCGCGCTAACGGCTAGGATTGGTCCCACAGTAAAAAATGACTTTATTTATCTAAATTTTTTAAATAAAGCGCTACCCCAGCGCCCAGTGTAATTGCTGAGTTCCAGCCAATCATGTCAAATTAAGAAGAATGTTATTTCCTTGGAGTCCAATTGTCTCATTTATCACATTTATAAGGTCAAAGTCCAAAATCAGTTTCAATTAAGTCCCACAGTCAATCGTTTCACTGTTAAAAGCGATGCAACCTAGTAATATCAGAAAAATATCGCTAAATACATGTTGGTACGAATATGTGACGCAACCGTTGTAACTCAAACGGACTGATACCGTTAGAAAGTCAATGAAATGTAGTTTTTGAAACTGTCTCTATTTCTTCAGCGCGCGCTAACGGCTAGGATTGGTCCCACAGTAAAAAATGACTTATTTATCTAAATTTTAAATAAAGCGCTACCACAGCGCCCAGTGTAATTGCTGAGTTCCAGCAATCATGTCAAATTAAGAAGAATGTTATTTCTTGGAGTCCAATTGTCTCATTTATCACATTTATAAGGTCAAAGTCCAAAATCAGTTCAATTAAGTCCCACAGTCAATCGTTTCACTGTTAAAAGCGATGCAACCTAGTAATATCAGAAAAATATCGCTAAATACATGTTGGTACGAATATGTGACGCAACCGTTGTAACTCAAACGGACTTGATACCGTTAGAAAGTCAATGAAATGTAGTTTTTGAAACTGTCTCTATTTCTTCAGCGCGCGCTAACGGCTAGATTGGTCCCACAGTAAAAATGACTTATTTATCTAAATTTTTAAATAAAGCGCTACCTCAGCGCCCAGTGTAATTGCTGAGTTCCAGCAATCATGTCAAATTAAGAAGAATGTTATTTCTTGGAGTCCAATGTCTCATTTATCACATTTATAAGGTCAAAGTCCAAAATCAGTTCAATTAAGTCCCACGTCAATCGTTTCACTGTTAAAAGCGATGCACCTAGTAATATCAGAAAAATATCGCTAAATACATGTTGTTACGAATATGTGACGCAACCGTGTGTAACTCAAACGGACTGATACCGTTAGAAAGTCAATGAATGTAGTTTTTGAAACTGTCTCTATTTCTTCAGCGCGCGCTAACGGCTAGGATTGGTCCCACAGTAAAAAATGACTTATTTATCTAAATTTTTAAATAAAGCGCTACCACAGCGCCCAGTGTAATTGCTGAGTTCCAGCAATCATGTCAAATTAAGAAGAATGTTATTTCTTGGAGTCCAATTGTCTCATTTATCACATTTATAAGGTCAAAGTCCAAAATCAGTTCAATTAAGTCCCACAGTCAATCGTTCAACTGTTAAAAGCGATGCAACCTAGTAATATCAGAAAAATATCGCTAAATACATGTTGGTACGAATATGTGACGCAACCGTTGTAACTCAAACGGACTGATACCGTTAGAAAGTCAATGAAATGTAGTTTTTGAAACTGTCTCTATTTCTTCAGCGCGCGCTAACGGCTAGGATTGGTCCCACAGTAAAAAATGACTTATTTATCTAAATTTTTTAAATAAAGCGCTACCTACAGCGCCCAGTGTAATTGCTGAGTTCCAGCAATCATGTCAAATTAAGAAGAATGTTATTTCTTGGAGTCCAATTGTCTCATTTATCACATTTATAAGGTCAAAGTCCCAAATCATGTTCAATTAAGTCCACAGTCAATTCGTTTCACTGTTAAAAGCGATGCAACCTTAGTAATATCAGAAAAATATCGCGTAAATACATGTTGGTACGAATATGTGACGCAACCGTTGTAACTCAAACGGACTGATACCGTTAGAAAGTCAATGAAATGTGAGTTTTGAACTGTCTCTGTATTCTTGCCAGCGCGTGCTAACGGCTAGATTGCGTCCCACAGTGAAAAAATGACTTATTTATCTAAATTTTTGATAAAGCGCTACCACAGCCCAGTGTAATTGCTGAGTTCCAGCAATCATGATCAAATTAAGAGAATGTTATTTTCTTGGAGTCCCAATTGTCTCATTTATCAACATTTATAGGTCAAAGTCCAAAATCAGTTCAATTAAGTCCCACAGTCAATCGTTTTCACTGTTAAAAGCGATGCAACCCATAGTAATATCAGAAAATATCGCTAAATACATGGTTGTACGAATATGTGACGCACCCGGTTGTAACTCAAACCGACTGATACCGTTAGAAAGTCAATTAAATGTAGTTTTTGAACTGTCTCTATTATCTGCAGGCGCGCTGCTAACGGCTAGGATTGGTCCCACAGTACAAAATGACTCTTAATCTAAATTTTTAGATAAAGCGCTTACCACAGCGTCAGTGTAATCTGGCGAGTTCCAAGCAACTCATGTCAATTAAGAAGAAGTTAATTTCTTGGAGTCCAATTGTCTCCATTTATCAACTTTATAAGGTCAAAAGTCCAAAATCAGTTCAATTAAGTCCCACAGTCAATCGTTTCACTTTAAAAGCGATGCAACTAGTAATATTCAGAAAAATATCGCTAAAATACATGTTGGTAGCGAATATGTGACGCAACCGTTGTAACTCAAACGGATTGATACCGTTAGAAAGTCATTGAAATGTTAGTTTTGAAACTGGTCTCTATTTATTTCAGCGCGCGGCTAACGGCTAGGATTGTCCCACAGTAAAAATAGACTTATTTATCTAAATTTTTAAATATAAGCGCTACCACAGCGCCCAGTGGTAATGCTGAGGTTCCAGCAATCATGTCAATTAAGAAGAATGTTATTTCTTGGAGTCCAATTGTCTCATTTATCACATTTATAAGGTCAAAGTCCAAAATCAGTTCAATTAATCCCACAGTCAATCGTTTTCACTGTTAAAAGCGATGCAACCTAGTAATATCAGAAAAATATCGCTAAATACATGTTGGTACGAATATGTGACGCAACCGTTGTAACTCAAACCGACTGATACCGTTAGAAAGTCAATGAAATGTAGTTTTTGAAACTGTCTCTATTTCTTCTGCGCGTGCTAACGGCTAGGATTGGTCCCACAGTAAAAAATGACTTATTTATCTAAATTTTTAGATAAAGCGCTACCACAGCGCCCAGTGTAATTGCTGAGTTCCAGCAATCATATCAAATTAAGAAGAATGTTATTTCTTGGAGTCCAATTGTCTCATTTATCACATTTATAAGGTCAAAGTCCAAAATCAGTTCAATTAAGTCCCACAGTCAATTGTTTCACTGTTAAAAGCGATGCAACCTAGTAATATCAGAAAAATATCGCGAAATACATGTTGGTATGAATATGTGACGCAAGCGTTGTAACTCAAACCGACTGATACCGTTAGAAAGTCAATGAAATGTAGTTTTTGAAACTGTCTCTATTTCTTCAGCGCGCGCTAACGGCTAGGATTGGTCCCACAGTAAAAAAATGACTTATTTATCTAAATTTTTAAATAAAGCGCTACCACAGCGCCCAGTGTAATCGCTGAGTTCTTCAATCATGTCAAATTAAGAAGAATGTTATTTCTTGGAGTCCAATTGTCTCATTTATCACATTTATAAGGTCAAAGTCCAAAATCAGTTCAATTAAGTCCCACAGTCAATCGTTTTCACTGTTAAAAGCGATGCAACCTAGTAATATCAGAAAAATATCGCTAAATACATGTTGGTACGAATATGTGACGCAAACCGTTGTAACTCAAACCACTGATACCGTTAGAAAGTCAATGAAATGTAGTTTTTGAAACTGTCTCTATTTCTTCAGCGCGTGCTATGGCTAGGATTGGTCCCACAGTAAAAAATGACTTATTTATCTAAATTTTTAGATAAAGCGCTACCACAGCGCCAGTGTAATCGCTGAGTTCCAGCAATCATGTCAAATTAAGAAGAATGTTATTTCTTGGAGTCCAATTGTCTCATTTATCACATTTATAAGGTCAAAGTCCAAAATCAGTTCAATTAAGTCCCACAGTCAATTGTTTCACTGTTAAAAGCGATGCAACCTAGTAATATCAGAAAAATATCGCGAAATACATGTTGGTATGAATATGTGACGCAACCGTTGTAACTCAAACCGACTGATACCGTTAGAAAGTCATGAAAGGTAGTTTGTTAAACTGTCTCTATTCTTCTGCGCGTGCTAACGGCTAGGATTGGTCCCACAGTAAAAAATGACTTATTTATCTAAATTTTAGAAAAGCGCTACCACAGCGCCAGTGTAATTGCTGAGTTCCAGCAATCATATCAAATTAAGAAGAATGTTATTTCTTGGAGTCCAATTGTC
>JASGCC010003944.1:0-21808 GCA_030067915.1 Hydractinia echinata | reverse complement strand
TTTTTTGTCAAAAATCGAAAAGTCTCAATATTTATGTGGGTGATTGTAGGTCCGTAAAAAGATCTTAATCTATTGCTCCCATCTGGTCCGTAAAAAGTTAAAACTGACTCGAAATGAAAACGAGTAATATATACACCTTAAGGAGAATAATTTCACAATGATCTTATTATGCGCATGTATTCATTTCGCGTGAATTTAAATTTCGCGGATTCTAATTATTTATTCACGAATTATTTTTTTAAAAAAATCCCTTAGTTAAAAAAGTAACCCTGCAACTTTTCCCGGTCAAATGAGACAGTCAAAAATTTTATTAACCATGAACTTATTTTACGTCAAACACATCTACACACTGAGCTAAAATATATAAAAATAATATTACAAATATAAACTCTGCACACAAAGAGATACCGTTCCTGATCAAACAGTATAAGTAGAAGACTCAACGCCAAGCGTTAAAAAGGCGGGAAACTTTTTTAACAACAAATAAAAACTCAGAAAACGCTGCCATTTTTTAATGGCCTGGATATTGAGCACAATGAACGCCGAAGTTTAACGCAGGGGGAGCTGCAGCTATGACTGCAAAGTTAAGCGACCTTAATGCGGAAGATCCACAACAAAAGAAAGAAAAATTTCGCCGCTATTAGCACCACTACAATCTGCAGACCATTCCAAGATCTATCTTGTCAGGAAAGTGAAAATCGTTACGTTTACCACGCGAAATTTGTTTGTTTTTATTTATTTTGCGCGCAGTTCTTCACATGTTGACTATATTTAAGCTCTGTACAGTAATTTGAAAAATATAACGTTGGTATCTTTAATAAATAAAAAATACAAGCTATTTTTTGATATTAAAAACTTTCTGAGTAATCTTAAGCCAGAAGTATCAACGATATTTTTTTCGATTACCATTCGCACGCATAAAAAATAAAAACCAAGCGTTAGACAGTCGTTTCTTTGCCCTTAGCACTGTTAGGGCTACCATCTTTTGTCAAACTCGTTTCAAACGTTGCGCTTAAAGATTCCCTTGACATTACTCTATTTGTTGATTCGTCAATAAATTGAATTTCAAATTTATTGCCGCTTGAACGCCGTGTGTTAGGGCTTGCTTGAGGAGTCAAGTCATTTTTCGAGTCATCAAGACCGGATGACGATAAATCAGGCAAGCTAACAGTAATGTCAGGCGTCAGACGACTTTTTGGCGTCATAAAACTATTCGTATCATCAGTGACAGTCAATTCCGATCTTGCACTCATAAAAGAATCGTTGTTGCTAAGTGACGAA
Organism: Hydractinia echinata; assembly: GCA_030067915.1. Classification (NCBI taxonomy): domain Eukaryota; kingdom Metazoa; phylum Cnidaria; class Hydrozoa; order Anthoathecata; family Hydractiniidae; genus Hydractinia; species Hydractinia echinata. The sequence goes on along the minus strand of JASGCC010003944.1, from coordinate 20,527 downwards.
TCATCGAAATTAATGGCGACCAGATTCTCACGCGCCATTTCCATGCTGGTCAAAACATTCTTGCGGCTAGTTTCGTCTAAGGACTTCTGCAACTCGTCTAACATTTCACCCTCCTCCGCCCCATTCATATTTTTGATCTCATCTTCTTCGTCAATATCCTCTTCGTTAACAATAGTTTTATCGTCAGCGCTTAAAGTCGTCATTCTCGTCATCAACAGGAAAATGTTCACTCACGACTGCAGTGATAGCGCCGTTTACCGTCGTGACGTCAATGTCAACAAATTCGTCGGATACCAAGGTTTGTCGGAATGTACTTGAAGCAGGTTTGCCTGGCTTAACTTTATCACTCTTATCTCGATTATCATCCGTGTCTCGCTTAACTGTCTCCTCTGTTAAAATTTCGTCTTTGATATTTCTTTCTGATCACTATTTATTTCAAAAAAATCTTCCTCAGAGCTACCACTCGCAAGTTTTGACTCGATATCAACATCTGAGCGTTGTTCCATAGGATTTGGTTCATTCTTTAAATGTGAATCAGATTCAGTTGGTGCTGAAACGTCTTCTATTTTAGGTTCTTCGTCAGCAGATTTCTGTGGAGTAGCATGATCATTTTGGAAGACTTGAAATGAGAGAGCACTTCTGCGACACCTTCAGCATTTATTGGTTTGCTTAGATCATCCCCACTGACATTGTTTTTGATGAATTCATCTAAGGAGGCTTTTTCTACAGATATATCATCTTCTTGTACAACTTTCTTCTTCTCGCTGCTACCATCAACAACGTGATAATCTAAACAGAAAAATTGCCATGCAGCTGTATAAGCTTGTGTTATGGAAAAAAAAAGATTCAATTATTTAACAAAAAATTATTTCTGCATGTTTACCTTTTAGTTCTTCTGATGCATGACCACTAGTGACCATAGCATGAGCGATGTTTATGTCCTTAAAAAGAATACCGACACTGTAAGAAATAACTATGTTATGTCAAAATTCACAATTATTCTTATTCTTGTGAACTTACGATATTTTACGATATTTTCGGCCGTCGTACATTTATCTTGCATCCTTACCATAAAGTAGTCATTTAACAAATGACCCGGCCAGCCAATTATTTAATCTCCAGGGGACCCGAAATAAGGCTGCACGCAACCATTTTGAACAGACAAAATACAAGAGACACGTTCTAACCTTTTCTCCGCTCGTATCGATCAGCTCCAGTACAGGATAGCTTTTTCCCTCCACGTTTTTGTAACCTATAATTTTAGCCATTAAGGCGACCCACTGTGCACAATGGGATAGGGCTTCAAAATGATCCTTTTCTTCTTTTGTCCAGGTGAAACCTGAAAGATTGGGGAAAAAATAACAAGAATAAAGATTATATAACTACAAAATAACAACGGAAAAACATGCTGGCAAATGAAGGCATGGCGAACAGAATCAGGAATAAATCAATCAACTAATTATTGTGATAAGTTGCATCGCTGGAATAGATGTACTTACTGTTTGGTTTAATAGGGAGATAACATTCTCTAGCATGTGCTGGCAAATCTAAATCCTTTTCTCTAAAATCAATAAAAATATTTACTTTATTAAAACGTTGACCGACAATAATTTTGAAAACTGATACAAGCCTGGCAAGATATCTTAGTCCCGTGTTGTAATAGGCGTTGGGTGTACCACCCAAAAAGGGACAAATTTCTGTTGGTGCGAAAAGTAGTTTACCCATATCTGATTTAAAGTTTGTCGTAATTTTATACTGATTTACATTAGGTGGAGAAATTTTCGTTGATTACACGAGTTTTAACTGAAATGAGCAAATACGTTTAAAAAACGCGAGAAATTCCGGCTCTAAATAGTCTATTTCAATTACAACTTTATGCTTTGATAATAAAAGAATACGTTTCGAGCTTCTATCCTTGAAATAATAAGATGTGATTCGTGAAAGCTAATGCTCGCAAAAGTTTTCAAGAGCATCGACTTGCAAAGTGTTTGTTCACAATTTTTTTGGATAAACTTGCATATTTTCAAATTCACGAATTGCAATGACTGCGTACCGACGATAGCTTTGACATTTCATTGATATTCACTTGATTACTGTCACCAAAATCGATGTAGTAGAGATCAAGAGTGCCATTAGCATTGACACCAGTGATGCATGCACGATACCACTGGTTATCAAATTCAAAAGGTGCAACACAAATGTCGCCAACTTTACCTAAATAAAAAAAATACATAATGTCAATACAGATTCTTAGGCGTGTTTATACAAGCTGGAATGGCAGAGAAGCTCCAAATAACTTGAAAAAGGATGCTTTTAGGGTCGACGAGACCAGGTCGGGGGTCATGGCTTTGTATAGATTAACAAACAAAACATCTGACTATTTTACTTTCACAACGTTGTATGCTTAGTTAGTCTTTGTATTCGAGCATTCCAGAAAAATAAATTTGAAAAAGTTAAACGCACCTTCACCTTAAATGTAATAAAATTAAAACAGGGATTCTTGCTTATATGTTTTAGAAATATCGGTTAGTTCATTCATGTAGTCATCACAAAAATCTTATCATGTCATATTTACAAACCAATGGGCAATGATAAAAATTGAAAGTATACCTTGTTGAAGCCGCTGTTCAGTTTGTTCCAGTTTACCGTAGTACTCGGTCAACTCTTTCGTCAATACATCTAATTTGACAGATTCTGTTGAGACAACCTGTATCCAGAAATGATCAGGTGATAATAAAGCAGATACAAAAACTTGAAAATAATTTTTTCATCTGGAAGTGATGCGACAGGAAAGTCATTCAGGTACTTCATAAAGTTTGATGTGTGAGTTGGTGCTATGAAGAAAAAAATTAACATATTTCACAACTCTCAGAGTGTGGAGTTTAAAAACATTTGGCTTATTTGGAAATGTTATAAGAGTTCCAGGATAATCAACAAGGGTAGCAACTGCAAATATGTGTGTGGGGGAGTGGGTAGAGATCGCAATAATCAATTTCATCAGCATTAAAGTGCGTGATTTTTTTTCACATCGTATAAGAAAAAATGTAATTTAGTTATAATCAAAGTAATTTAGTTAATCAATAACACATGAAAAAGGGTATAACTTTTGCGAAGGAAGTTAAGAAAGGGAGAAAACCTAAAAGCGTACCTAAAACATTTGACGTATGCTTCTGGCTGCACAAAATATTAAAATCTTTCTGGAAAAGCCTGAGTGGCAGTGCACTTAACATCTATCCAGGTAATACAGTGTGAAAGGTAGCATTTGAAAACGAAAAAGTTTAACATAAATTACAAAAGATTCTTAAATTACAAAAAGTAAGTGTGGCACATGCATTAATTAGATAAAAAATATTGCATTACATGAAGTTTCGTGTGAAACTACTATTAATATGGAACACCATTTGTCAATATTTTTCTAAAATGATCCTGGAAATTGTTTATACAACGTTGCCTAATTTTAGTCATAAGGGACAAGTAACTTGTTTCATTTTGTGGTAATTCTTAGAGTGTATTTAGTAAGATATTAAGATCTGACTTCCTGACTGTGTTTCTGGAAAAATCTTCAAAATTTATTGAAGTCAACAATGTAGTTACTAGCTGATCTTACACATATAATATTTTTAACCTGGGACAACATAAAATTTTAAATTTTTTTGGTAACAAAAACTAAACCTGTTGTTTTATATTTCTGTGCTGCTGCTTTGTCTTGCTCAACCTTCTCCTCAATGAGTAACTTAGCATAATCAACTTGCATTGATGTACCAGAAATAAAAATACGCCTTTGGTTTCCCAATGACCGATCTTCATTACGGTCAACAATAATTTTTGCACCTGAAAGTTTGATATGTCAGTAAACTTTCTATGAGGAACACATGTCAAACAACAAGAAAATAAAATTGTAAAAACTAGTCGTAAGCCTATGGAAAAACCTATGGAAATTCATCGGTCAGAAAAATTCCTGGGAATCTCCTCCTTGCTACTCACAGCTATTATTTTTGCCTCACAGACAAACAGCATGAATTAAAATATAGATAAAATTTACCTGACACACTACATAGTTCTCGAATCGATTGTCCACCTTTCCCAATTATACGACCACAACTTTCTTGTGGAACAAACATCTCAGTCTCTACATGTTTAGGTGTGTTAGCAATTATTTCTTTGATCCTTATTTCTGCAGCTAGCACCTATAAAATTTTTAATTAGCTCTTATAATCTATTTTACACAAAATACAATTTACATAACGTCCAATTGACGTGACTAAATATATTTATTAGTTTTAGAAAATAGCTATATATGCAAGATTTTCCCAGAATAAAAAAATTTAAGTGTCTTCTACTCTACTAAAAACAGATGTGATACTTGCAAAACGTGGATAATATTTTCTTGTTTTATCAATATCTTTGCAAAAAATAGGAATGGAATTTTGAAGTTATCGAGAGTATATAATTGAGATATACCTTTTCCCGCTCTCCTCTGATCACCAAGTTTCTATCTTTCTTTTCTGTGTTGCTAATTCCATCTTTTACTTCCTCTCGATCAAAATCAAACCTAGGAATAATAAGTACATTTAAACAATTAGCACATTGTTATTCACCGGATCAAATGCAGTTATCAAAATAAGAATTTTGACAGAGCACTCACACTACAAGATTAATGTGTTTACCCCATTTGTATACCTCAAACATAAGTTGGGTGATTAATAGTATGAAAAGGACAGACTTAAATTAAGAGATTTTTGGGGAAAAAAATATCTTTCTAACACTGACAGTCTTGCGTGTCTCTAAAAAATTAAAATTCAGCCACCCAGGGTGCATTATAAAAGACCTAATATTAAAGTAAAATGTAGACAATCATATAATCAATAGATACAACTTGTCCTAAGGGTGCAAAATAGGGATTATAAAGGGAAGTAAGCTCTAATTTTTTATTTCAAAAAACAGTAGCAGCAACAAAAAAAACTTGAAATACCTACTTCTTTTCATATAAAAGTTTCACTAACTTAGTAAAAAGTTGTGTTTACTACGCAGGAAATCTCTTCGTTATTCTGACCCCCTTTTCGATTTTAAAAGGATAGGGTCGAGTTGAAATTATGACGTTTTTTAGTTCAGAAAGTTTAGTGTGCTGGCGGTGGTAGTAGTATTAGTTGTTAATTTACTTAAACATTCGCGTTTAACTGCTTGAAAACATGCCAAATTGCACCGCCATCAACTGCACTAACAGAACTGGTAATAATAAATCAAAATTCCCAGCGCAGAGAAAAAAGACGAGCTTCGAAAAAGATGGTTACATAACATTAGAAGAACTGGTCCCTTGCCTAAGGATTCAGGATTTTATATATATATGTTCCACGCACTTTGAGTCAGACTGCTTTGAAAGAGATCTTCAGGCAATTACTTGATTTACGTAAATCATTTGTTTTTGTATGTATCAACCAAACACATGCTTCTTTCGTATTTGTTTATCAAAATAAAAAGATACAAGCTCGGTATAAACTTCGTGTTCGTAACCAACAATTACATACCAAGCCAACAAAAATTATACTTTACACAATATAATTCTTTCTTTTAACATTAATGATTTCCTAATAACTTTGTCTCGTTGAATCATTTTTTTCAAACTTACTTTGACTTTAAGTTAAAAAATTATGCACCTCACAACAAGAAATGCTTTCTTCGTCGCATGCATGTCTTGACAGACAGGGGTAATGACAACAATTCGGAAATATCTATCGGCTTTAGAGTATTTATTGCGGATTGCTCATAAAGCACACGATGATATGTCTTTCTGAACATCTTTTTCTAATCGATTATGTACCCATCAAATCTGTAATACATGTTTTTCCTAAAATAGGAAATTTAAAATTTACCCCCTGTTCACATACACTCATTGAGAGCACATCTCACTATTGTATTTCTTCATTAGAACGCATCTTCAGTATTCTATTTTTTTTAATCCCTTCATCAGTAAAAGGTAGGTTGTATGAGGCCTGTGTAAGAAGTGTTATGTTGTACGGCAGTGAGACATGGGCAGTGAAGCAGGAAGATCTTGACCGTTTAGAAAGGAATGATATGAGAATGGTTAGGTGGATGTGTAACGCCAGTCTGAGAGACAGAAAGAGTTCAGATGAGCTAAGAAGCAGGCTAAGTATCCGTAGAATTAAAGATGTTATCCAGATAAGAAGATTGAATTAGCTGGGGCACTTGGAAAGAATGGAGGAGGATAATTGGGTAAGAAAGTGTAGAGACTTGATAGTTCCTGGGGCAAAGCCCAGAGGCAGACCGAGAAAGACTTGGCAGGAGGCTATAAGGACAGACTTGATACAGAGGAAGTTGAGTTTAGATCTAACATAGTCTAGATCAGATTGGAAGAGGGTCATTAATATACCCCGTCCAACCCATGCTAGCATGGAAAACGGTCGTTAAGCCGAGAATGATGATGATGATGATGATCATTGTTGCTTTCCGGGCCTTCTTCATTGAATTTCAAAGATGCAGTTGCATAAAATATTTCGGGTGGAGTGCAAGATGTTTTTTTTCACAAAAGATTGTGTTGAAAAGTTTATTGTAAAGAGCTTGGTGAGAAACTTTTTATCATGTTGTGCCTATGGAAAATGTATTTCCTTTTTTATCGGACTTTTTATTTTTAACACGATCCAATTTAACAATTTCAATTAATTGAAGATAGAAGGATGTTAAAAAGATATAAAATGGATATCATTCAGTCATGATTATAAATATGAAAGACTTTATATTTGGCGAAATTATTTGTACTTTCGAAGTAGTTGTCAGGAATTTCATTATTATCTTTGCAGCACAAACTTTCAGAGAATAAACTCATCGGTCTACAGTGACCACCTCATTTACACCAATTATTGTTTCCAATTCTTCTTCTTTTTGTATAACTTCGTCTTCATGGTTTGAACTTAAAAATTTATCTTGCTCTTCCAACGACATTTCAGGCTCAAAACTAAATAGCTTTAGAGCCGAAATGTCTGGAACAGTGTTTTCTTCGTCACTGGACAAGAAACTATAATGCATTTTTTTGTTTCTTATTCGAAAGTCTGTTGCATTATAAGCGTCTACCTAGCGCAATGTTTTGAACTATAAAACGTCATATTCAAATTAGAACCCAGTTTTTTTTATTTTGACGCGCTTTTTTCAAAAACGAAGTTTTTACGGAGATATGAACATGGAATATAGGTATTTAGAAAAAAATTCTTGTGTTTATGTGTTATTTTTCTGATTTTATAAGTTCAAATACAAATACATTTTTGAGGTTACTTCCCCTTTAAAGCCTTCCACCCAGCCACAATACAAAACGACTGACGACTATTTTTTTTAAATGGAGCTAAATGAATATTTAGCTCATGTTAATTGTGGTGACTTCAGTAAACCTTCTAGCTGGCCTGTAGAATGATAGGTACCACTCTGGCTCTGGCCTAGTAATGTATCTCAAATAAGGTCTGAGAATAAGGCACTTTTGATCCAGTAAACAAGTAGCCATGTTGGATTGTATCTGCTTAGAGTATTGTCTCAGTTGCCCCATGTCAACATGCCTTGCTTTGCCTTGGTTAATGAAACAAGTCAATAAATACAGACACAAGAGTCAGTCTAATTTTAGCCATAATGAACTGAGGTTGTTGGAGACTAAAGCTCCTCAGATTTACGATTGCCTCCGTCAACCACTGGCACTTCTATTCACGCACTGGTCAAGCACTGCAAGCATACGATCTAGCTTCTGGATTGGCTCACATCACCCAGTCGTCGATGGGTAGTCATGCGATCACTGATCAATGTGGCTGCACTGTTGCTCTAGCCGCACGGTTTCCTTGTACAGCCATTTGGCTAAAGAGTTGTGAAGGTTTTTGTCCAGCGGTGGGAGCAACAGTTCATCCAATTCCCACTTGCACTTTTACTGATGGGGATGTCAGGCTTCCTATGTCAGCCATAAAAAAATTGGACAGATGCCTGTGTGGAGTTGTGTATCTTATTATTACTTGATATTATTATCACTTATTATCATTACGGTGAGGCACACCCTGTTATGAATCCTGATATTATTATTATGTGGCAACACACGCTGGGCCAATACTGGACCAGCTTGTGCATGCTACCTTTAACTCATGATTATTTGATAGCACATGTTTATTGGGTGCCGTAGATTAGTGGTTATAGCTCTCGTACTCTGTGCAGGAGACCGGGGTTCGATTCCTCTTGACAGGCGACATGGGCGAGTGAATGTTACCATAGCCCCAGGTTAACCCAAGCCATGTGAGGGAAATTGGGGAGATGGCACACTGTGTGGGCCGTTGGATGTTGCCGGGAGTTGTCTAGTAGAGCGCGTGTCCTAATTGGGTCTGCGTAGCTCAAAATGAGCATTAAATACTCTAGGACTCTCCATCTAAGCCATGGCCCCTCCTGGAAATAATAGACAGGGTATATCCCTCGTTATCTGTCACATTGGTCACTAAAGAATTTGACCTGTTTATCCATATTTTCAGTGAAATTTTCAGTTTCTTAATTTTGACTAGGCAACAGGATAATTTTTGGGACATTAACTGACTAGCTAGCAAGAGGGCTATAGCTAGCTATATATGTTAAAAAAACACTGATAAAAATTCATTAGCTAACATAAATCACGCACAGTATCATTTGTGGTAACTTTTGCTTACAAAAGATGATTGCAGAACTTAATTTTGCACAAAATTTGAAGGTCAATTACAAAGTGAAATGCGAAATAAACTATTGGAAATGTCCACAATCTTTTCTTTAACGTTTATTTCTTTTCTTAATGTGGTTTTTAGGAGGTGTGTGGCTTGCTGTGTATTCATTTAATCCTAAATATTTTGTTATTACAGAACAGAATTTAATTTACCAACCTGACACCGAATTCTGCTTTTAGTTTTTTAATATTCACACCAGCCTTTCCGATTATTCCTCCAACTATATGTGGAGGGACTTTGACCTCCACAACAGTTTGACCTGCACTTGCAACTTCTTCAGTATTTAAATCAGCAAAATCTAATTCAGATTTGTCCTTGTTTTCTAGCTCATCTTCCTGAAGATGAGAATCTCTTGATTTTTTACGATATAATAGAAAGATTCCAATCAATACGACAGCAGCTGATGCTCCTCCAAGAGCGATTATCCTTTGCTGCTGATTCATTTTTGGGATATATTATAATGTCGTCTCTTCCACTGAACTTGATTTTAATCCGGGCCAGGTGGCATCCAGTCTAGTTAGTCAAAACTGAGCGCGCGGAATAATTTTCGTACGGCGCCTATTTTTTGTTAGTCGGATTATTCGTTGTCTCGGTGACGAATTTGGGTCATTGTTTACATAAACTACTTTCTTACAAAATCATTGTTGCAGCTTGCTCAAATCCTAAACAACTGATAAGCAAAAGCCGTGCTCAAAGTGAGTTGATGGAAAATAAAAATAAGGGCAAGACAGGGATGATAAATATGTAATTTGTTCTAAACCATCCGAGAAAAGCGAGAACAAAAGTCGCAAAAGAAGGTGACGAGAAAAAAAGTTCGGCTGGCCGGGCTATTGGCGCGTTTATAAATGAAGAAATTGAAGTTCCGCAATACCCAAAATGTTCACTCGAAAAAAGAGGATTCTAATTAATTTACCCCAGGTCAGGTCAACTCTTTATCGTTTAAAATCTATTCACTGTCACTCTGTAGAAGAACGGAATGAGTTGCAACTAATTTTCCTTTTAGACTATTTATTATATCAACTTTCGAGATACAACCAATTCTCATCAAGCATTTCATTGAAAACTACCGATAACATTGCATTTTAATTTGCATCATTTGCATCCCTTCGTGTTTCTGTCACAGACTTCTGTGATTTGAATTTACAACAATTTTTCCTATATCAATTTATCCTTTTTTCCTTTTTTCTCTCTTTTTCCTTACATATTCTTATGATGTTCTTGTTTTTTACTTCTTCAGTTCTCCTCAACTAACAAATAGCCAAAGATAATTACGATCATTGCCCCTCGCTCGCTTGTTCATGACATGATATCTATATTATTCAATCTTCGGTTTGTTTTATCCACCTTTCTTTTTTAGGATGATCAGCACCTCTGCTTAAGCTTAAGGCTTTGTGTCAGTCTCCAGTAAATGCAACCTTATCAAATTTATTTACTACTTGACAAATTAATTTACTTCCTTCCTTCTTTCCAGGTTTAAACCTCGTCCCCAAGACTATCTGCTTCGCTACAGCCCTGCGCTTTCTGATACTAATTTTAGCGAAATAGCGGCTGCGGAAAAAGTTACTGGGGGTCAAGCGTTCTGAAAGATCTTACTTTTTCAAGGTCGCAGCAGAAAAACATGTGTTGGAAATTGATAAAAATAAGAACAATTTTATTCGTAAAGTTGCGCAAATTGCCAAATTTTCATGAGGCAATTTACCCGAAAAAGATCAAAATTGGAAGAAGTCATTCCCATAAGAATAGTTGCACAATATATCGACCTACGAAAAAAATTTGCACTCTTAAAATTCAGTAAAACAATTTTTGTTACATTTCGTTTATCTAAAAAATATGAAATCAATACAAGTTTATTATTTCCATAAAGAAAACCATAAGAACACCAGCCTCATATCAAGAATAAAGAACTATCGTGGTAGCAAGCAGTCTAGTGCTTAAATTGCGAAACTTCAAACATAGCTAGTTTACCTGATGTAAAAGCAAGACTTTTATTATCTACAAACATTTTGGCATAAAGATGAAGCCGACAGTAGAATAAAAGTAAATTTTCGTATCAAAAAGTTAACATTCACCACAGAAGAGTTTTTACAAAGTTGACCATGGGTACACATTCTAAGGTACATTGTACAGATTTGAAATCAAAAAATGGTGGTAAAAACTATACATTATCTATTCCTAATAATACAATCAGATATAAAACCTTTTTCAAGGTGCAAGTAGTATTGAAACTAAGTTATTTAATACCTCGACCAAGTATATCACCCAATTACGTAATGTGATGTGCATTTACTAAGAAGTTATGTTTTAGCCTCGCCCCAGAGTATTTTTTCTTTACGACTTTCTGAGAAGGCGAAAAGAAGCCCTGGTAAAAAGGTTGATTACCTTGTAAACATCAAAGAAGAATAGTAATACCGATTTATTAAGCCCATAAAAAATGGGAAATATTCATTACCGCTACACATTAATATAACCGTAAATACATTTATAAAATACAGAACAATACAATCAATAAACTAAAAATATGCTTCCAAATAAATGCACGCAACCTCTATCCCATATTCTTCGGCATGACCTTATCCATAAAACATATGGCGCCCAGAAACATGGGAACGAGATTGCGTTCTAAAGTAAAGTATATGCGTTGAATGCGTTTTACAATAATTTAACGTCAATGTGAGTTTTATTATCCTTCCTAGAAAAAAATTAAGATTGCTTTTCAATCCCCCGTGGTTTTGTTATAACTGAATTATTTCACAGCGAAAATCTATTTCTATATCTATAGGCAAGTTTGTTCGCAGATAGTAATATCAGAGGAAGATAAACGAGACAAAAACAAGACCACGCATGCGTACGGATGTATAAAAAAAATGAAAGAGATTATGAGTAGTTAGAATTCAAATCAAATCAAATATAAAAATAGCTCATTTTTTACATATCTTCAAATGGGAAATTATTATAAAGTTATTCACAATAAACTTGAACGAACGTCGCCTGTTTCTAAAAATAAATGAAAATGTTTTCAAAAAATGAAAGTAAAAAATAAATACACCAAGTTTTCAGGACTAAATATTACTTACATTAAAAATGGTCCACTAAAACTGACACAGTATCATCGGTAACTTGGTACGCACGTCCAGAATCAAGATCTTTTCCACCTAATTTCACATTTTTCCAATGTCCTGGATGACCTAAAGGAGAAACAAACTTCGTATTTCTGTCTAATTTAAGCGCTGCAAAGGAGAAGACGTGAAAACAAACGTTCTTGACTGAGGGTGTAGCTCTTAGTATCCAAATCAATTGTTTTAGCAATAGTGACTGTATTGTAAGCACGAGAGTTGATACTTACCAACTGGACTATCCGAAGACTTCAACGAAAACGCCATGCTGTCGTTACTTGCGCCCTTATGAGGTAGACGAAGTTCGATTGGTTTGCGAAATTTCAAACCATGCGGTCCACACATAACCAACGGACTTAAAAGAGTTTCACCTAAAAATCGACAGCAATAATTAGACAGGGGAGACGTACAGCTGGCACATCAAACCAAAAATCAACAGCAATAAATAAACAGAGGGAGAAGTATAGCTGGCACATCAAACTAACTAATATAAACTTACCACTTCGGGAATCTAATGGTGGCATGTATTTACTATCTTGACAGACTTTGAAATACACTTCCTGTTTTCGTCCTTCCGGTAGAGCACCAGCCGGGATGTATATGCTTACATTTGTTTCTGCGGATTCCAGTAAACCCCCACGGTGATCGAACATCCCACGTGCTGTTGCAATTACAATGGGTTCGTCATCCCTAAAATAGATATGCATGTAAATTTTAAGACAGGGTTCACAGGGAATATTGAAAATGTATTGGAATAACATGCGTTCATATACGTAAGTATCTCAACATGTTAGAGGTGAAATAATGCAAACAAAAACAAAAACATGCATGCTATTATGATCAGTAGTTGGTTACGTTTTGTAGTACTGCTCTGTAACCTTTACGCGTGCGCAAAAGTTTACGTATGGGCAATCTTTTTATCTTGTATAGCAAAATAAAATGTATGCAGCCTGGTTGACCCAATTTTGCCTAAAAATTTTTGTCGGTTTTGATTTTCGTTGATTACTCAAAATTTTGTCACTTAGTTCTAATGAAGAATTTGGACCGACAAATAATTTGTGCCCTCTCCATATTTCCATAAGGATGACCAAAATTCCGAAAGTAAATTCTCGCAAAAATTTATTTCTTTGAAGTACTTCAATGGTCAAAATTCTTTTATAACGTCTCAGAAATCTACATTTTAAAATATTTAAACTTTGTCAAACAATTTGTCGGCTGTAATTTTTGTCACCTAAAAAGTTCGTCACTTAAGGCAGACGAAGTTTAAGCCGAAAAGGTATTTGAAATCGCATTTTTGAAGAACCGCAAAAAAAATTACACAACAGTCAGACAGTTAAATTAGTAGTGTTATATGTACCCCTCGTTCGTCTGTGATGTTCGTGCGTCGTGTCCATTTCTAACTGGATTGTCAGTGCGAGGGAGTTGGTAAGGAGGGTAATAATCATCCTCGAAAGACTTGCGCTTATCATTAGTAGGTACGCTGTACCCATCATTACGTGACGATGGAGGGACACTGTAGCCATCATACCTTGACGGGGGAGGGTGTCTATAGTGTGGGTCGTCTTGAGCTGTGCGGTAATCGTCGCGTGGTGGACGAGGGTAATCGTACGTGTGATTATCAGGGGAAGGGGATCGTGCGTGCTGTTTTGGGTTCACGTAATCATACCCAGCGTATCTAGAATCCGGCACGGAGTGCACATTTGAAGTTTCACGAATGTTGACGTATGGCTCCTCAATAGGCTTCGCTCTTGGTGTGATACGGGTGACTTCGGCAAACTGAGCTGATGGCCTGTAACTGTTTTGCGCGTACTGGTCTTGTTTTGGTGCACCGCGCCTAGTATCAATAATGTAGTTCCGAGGAGCAGCAGGTCTGGCAGGTGGTGCGTCATCATCTACTGGAGACGGTTGCTTCTAAAGAGATTTTAAAAATGCAATTTAACGTCGTTTTTCAACTAAAAAGGCATCTATCAACTGTAAAAAAGCCTCTTTTAACTAATGTAAAAAAAAACCTTTGGTTGGGCGGTGACTTTCTGTTGGAACTTGCTCATCCTTTCTTGCAGCGTCATCACTTTAGTTGGCACTTCTTCTTGAGCAGGGGGTGGAGGTCGATATGGTGGCAGATCATCCTGTTCTTGATATGATCTCTTTGGAGAATTTGAGCGTTCGATATTCCATACATCAGACACCTAAAAATATCGAAATTGATTTAGGTAATTAACACGAAATAACTTTGACGCTGAAGGAAGGAGATATTTCCCATGCAGAGAAATTTTAAAAGTGAGTATGACGCACCTTAACGCCCGCACGCTCGTCGTAGTCCTTCAAAGGGTTATCATTATAATCTGGAATCTTCTTCAACGAACGCCGTTTTTCCTCCATGCTGAATTCATTTTTCAACTCGTTTGGAAATACTCTAAAATATTGAAGACACAGTTACGTTACGATCGAAATAAAAATGTAATACAATGCAACTGAAAGTGCGATCAATTTGAATTTAAAACGTAAGTGTAGTAATGACTTACCTAATAGCATTCGAGGAGGGTTTAGGTTTAACCTCTGGTGCCTGTCTCGAAGGAGGGGAGTCAGGTATAATTTTCGGCATTTCGTAGTTTGGATCCCTAAGGACTGGAAGATCCTCTTCCCCTGGTTCTTGCGGGCCACTTCCATACATGAAGTCAGTGGTCTCATTGTGTGGTACTGCATGCACTTTTGTTTCGTACGCAACAGATACGTGTTCTTCAACAGTTCGTTTAATTTCGCGATTAACAGAAGGAGCACCATAATCACGCGGAGATTCTCTACCATGCTTAGGTGGTTCTTTATAATCGTTACGATAATCTCTGTAGCTGTCATCTTGATAATCTCTGCTGTCATCTTGATAATCTCTGCTGTCTTCTCGATAATTTCTATCGTCTTCTCGATAATTTCTACTGTCTTCTCTTCTACTTTCGTCTCGATAATTTCTACTGTTGTAGTCTCTGCTATCGTCCAAGTCACGTCTTGGGGGTTCCCTATAATCATGGACCTCATCGCGACGCTGAAAGGAAAGTATAAGTAATTACTGCTGGGTAGTGATTATAAAAACATAAACTTCTGTTAAGGTTTCTGCGTACCGGTGGCTCTTCCGGTTTAAAGCTCGGAGGTACATCTTCTTCCCGCTTATCGTGTTTGTCTCGCTTATCATGACGACTTCGACGATGCTCTCTGAAACAGAGAAGTATCCCATAATATTAGAATACATTAAAAAAAATAAACTATTTTAACACTTACAAAAAAAACCCACCTATCAGAGGATCCCTCACGATCTCTGTGTTTCCGATCTTTCGATCTTTCATGGTGGTGCTTCTTCGGCTCTGTTGTTTCAACCACGGGAGGGGCAAATGCCGAGTGTTCAGTTGGTGATGGAAGAGGACTAGTGTGACAAAAAAACAAATAAATTATTTAGATGATCACAAACGAAAAACTTATAGAATGTTTTTTAGAGTCACTCATATAACCTTTGACATGGTTTGGTATGAATTTCAATTGGAGTATAATTCCAAATCGAAATATACGAATGATGTGTCTGGTTTGAGATCTATATTGAAATTACCAGTTGTCAGTCAACATATTTTGTAAAATATCCAGACGAGGTTAAGCCTGATCATTCCTGTATGATGTAATTCTTACCTTTCTTCTTCGTAATGCTTTCTTGCTAAGACTGGTGACGAGGTTGTACTTTCACCTTCTGTATCAGTATCATTACCCATCCCATCAATGTTGATCGGATGGAAGACCATGTCATCGAGGAAATCAGCAGGCTATAAAAAAATAAAGATTTCACTACCAACTTGATTATCAAACTCTTTTACAACAAAAAGGAAAGCAACCACAGCATCAAGAGCACAAATAAAGTTGAGTTTTACCTTTTCTTCTGGCATCCATGCGGATTGTGCTTGTTGATTGAAAATAATATCCTTAAGTTTATGATAAAATTCATGCTGGTGAATGTCTTGTCCCTGCACGTGCGTGTTTATCTTCGCAGTAAAGATATGCGGGTAAAATTCTTCCAATTTCTTTGCATTTGAAAAGACACGTTTTACTTGTTTGGATGATAACGGATCGCCATTAAAGCCTGGTGGTCGAGACGGACTCGGCGAATTCTTTAATAAGTTCACCAATGATTCTCTCATTTCCCTTACAGCTCCTCTACTGGGGGATTTCAATAGTACCACTATAGGGCAGAGTTGAGCATACATTAGCATTTCAATTCCCTCGGGAGTGGTGTCGAGTAAACAATGCTTGTTTTTAGTGATAACATTGCGAATTTCTGACAATTTGATAGAATCGTCGTAAGGACGACTTCCACCGACGTCTAACGGCGCTAAGAAAAAAACATTAGAAAAATACATTAGAAAAATACATTAGAAAAATACATTCGAATACAAGAGAATCTAAAATTTACTTACTAGGTACATCAAAGCGGTCTGGTAAATCGTCCAAAAGATATAAACGAACCAAATCAGCTAGACCTCCAAGGATAACAACCGGTCTCATAAAATCAGCTAAAAAAAAACAAATAGTAAACATAAAAAAATGGTATTCAAAAGCTAGACACAGATGGACCAACAGGTTAATGGGTCTGGGTCAGAGCTTCCAATTTATAGGAAGAACAGTTTTTTTACTGAATATAAATAAATATTATTGAAATAAAAATAAATAAATAAATAAGTTAGTACTTACCAATCTTCAACACCACTCTCTCATAGGCTGGGATTTGAACACCTTCAGCTATAAGGAGAATAGATAACATTGAGATAAGAAGCTACTGGTAATAAGAAGCATAATATATACCTCTGTTATGGCGCTATAGCATACTATTCATCGTGTGCGACAGTAACTCATCTCCCTACCAGTTCTACTATTTCTTTATTTTACAGAACTCCACCCGAATAATCAAATTAGAAATAAAAATAAAAAGTAAAAACATGTAAAATTTCTTGTTAGTCAAAACAACAGATAATTCCAAGAAAGGTTATTTCATCGTCTTCATCCCTTAAAAACATGAATCCACCTCATTTTAAACTGGAACCTATTACCTATTTACGTGAAGTTGAGGGAAATACATTGCGTAACGTGATATCTCCTTACAAAGACTAACGAAAGCAACTCACCAAACGAAGATTCATCTAAACGGTCTTGTGAAACAAACTTCTGTCTTTTAAGAGTTCCACCAATTGAACCTTTTCTTTTTAATTTCCGACCAGGTAGAGTCGCTTGTCGTTCTTCCATTTTTTGAGCAATAGCCAACTGCTCAGCTCTAAAATGGAATTAAATCAACACTAGAAAAAAATACAATAACTAACCGAGACTATCGAGATGATAGTAGAGATTATCGAGATAACAGTAGAGATTTTCCAGACGATAGTACAGATTATCGAGACGGTAGGGATTATCGTGAGGAGAAGAAGGATTATCCAGGCAACGGTAGTTTAAAATACATCATAAAACACAAAAGTTGGGGATGAGTAAAAAGACTGTGTACCTTGATTTGTTTGGCAGAATTCCACGCTCTAACATCTGTCCACTTCGGCCGACTTTTTGAGCCTGCCAGTAACCAATCAGTCCTTGATACATGGTGTCACGAACGTTAAATATTTCACCTTTGCGGAACATCAACTCATTACTACTTGACTTGTCAGCATGATCAAAATTGACTCTAACGTAAAACAAAGGAGTTTTGATACTATCTTATTTTTTACCAAAGCAACGGTAGACATAACATACATAATTTTGATGACTGTTTAAAGTTACGAGCAAACATGTAACAAAAAATACAGGTAAAGAATAAGCAATAGAAAACATATTTACCTTATAAAGAAGTTGTCTCCTAGATCTTTCTTGATTTTGTCAAAAGCTGTAAAAAAAACGAGGTACTTTATCAGTAAAACAAAAGGTAAAAAGGGACCTAAATTTGGTTCAGTAATATTAAGTACCGTGCAAATCTATTATCAACTATTTTTTGCTGATTAAGTTTTTCCCCCTGACTTTTGCTTCACCTATGATAGTGCATTAAGACCAAAATGCCTCAAAACTAAAAGGATACAAAGTTTCTATGTTTAAAAATTCCTTTGCATGTATTTAACATCTTATAGTCAACAAAAATTATTCACAAAAAGTTATTCAACATAAATTAGTCATCAAAAAAGCGTAACTTTGTTGGTGTAACACAGCTTTTCAGAGTAACAAAACTACAACAACTTACTATCTTTTTGCTCTCCACAACAAGTGAAACATCGTCTGGTAAAGCTAACAGAATGAGTACAGCTTCCTCTCGTGTTATGTCTTCGAAGTCAATTTCGTTGCACTGAAAAAGCATTTGATAAAAATGGTAAATATCCACCACCTAGAACACTTGATGCAAATATATTCAATCTGTGCTTTAGTTA
This sequence comes from Hydractinia echinata, assembly GCA_030067915.1. Taxonomy (NCBI): domain Eukaryota; kingdom Metazoa; phylum Cnidaria; class Hydrozoa; order Anthoathecata; family Hydractiniidae; genus Hydractinia; species Hydractinia echinata. The sequence goes on along the minus strand of JASGCC010003944.1, from coordinate 2,260 downwards.
CTGTTCTGCTAACTCAAAACCCAAAAATTATATATCTTATACAAAAATTCAGTTTATTGTAGGACTTCTTATATTTTAGGTTGTTTTTATTCAATACTATTTTTGGTTATTGAATAGTAGTTGGAAAAGAAAAAAATACCGTTTGTGGTAAAACGATAAAAAGTTTGACTAACCATGATAATTTGATCTCCTGGTTTTAATCCTTCCTTCGCTGCTGCGCTGTCTGGTCGAATTGCTGCAACAAATATCCCCACGTTATTTCCACCTGCCACTTGGATACCCACGCTGCCAGTTTTTTGGAATGATATAACACGAGCATTTGGCCTAAGCAAACAGTACAACAGTGCTATATACTTTAAAATATTTAATAAAATAAGGTTAATATGTAATGTTTATGTAGAGTTTAATTTAATAAATTTTCATTTCAGCAAGAAAATATCTTTTGATTGGTTGGTTGATCTTAAATAGCCAATCAAAATCTTAGGCTAAAATGTCAAATGCTTATTGCCCAAAGCTGGCCAGAAGTGCTGATTTCTCTATCAAATGCTATCAGAAAAAAGGTTAAGAGCTTTAGGTCTCTTTAGTCATAAATATTTTGTTGCCAGCACTTTGTTTCTAGATGTAAATAAATTACTCACAACATGGATAGTCTTCTTTCAAATTTTCTTCCTGATTTTAGTCTTTCCAGTTTCAAGTCCATAGTTTCAATTTCATCACTAGGTCGTGCATCGTCTGTCGAATATCGTTTTGTTGGTAATGACTGCGACCACGAGCCATTCGTCTCATTTAGAGGTTCACTTGGAGGAGTAGGTTGTCGTGGACGTTCTTTAACATTTTCATGAGGTGTTTCCACCTTGTGTTTTTCTTCAGTTTTTTCTTCATGTTTATGTTTTTCCTCCCTTAAAATAACCTCAGCTTCAGGAGCTTCTATAGGTCTTGTAGGTTTTGCACTTTTAGGTTTGCTATCTGTTAAGTCTTTACTTGACTCTTTTGGTTTCTTTATAATTGTTAGTGTTAATTGTTCTGTAGCTGTTTTTATAATATCTATACATTCTGATATCTTTAAGTTGGCTACTGGTGTTCCATTAAGCTATAAATTGAGAGAACATTTAATTTCACAATTAGATGAAAGAAGTTCTTTAAAATTGATTATGGCTTCATAATTTTTAGTTATTAAAAAATATTTGTTTTAAAAACCGTTTTAACGTTTTTAAAATATCCTCAACTACCTAATTCTAATTGTTGTGTCATTTTGTTCAGTGAACAGGCAAAAAATAGCTTAGGATTATTTCACTGAGCCAAGTATTTACTCTTGAATAGACATTCCAAAACAAAGAATTTAAACAGTATAAAATGCTTTAGAATTACTGTGTGGATCAATAATAAAGAAATACCTCATGTAAAATATCTCCTTTATCAAGATTTTCCGCTTTTGCTGCAGGACTTTCCTTTGCCAAATCTCGAATAAATATCTGTTGTCCCAAAGAAAATCCATACCCTTGATTTCCACGTTCCAACACAATAGTATGAGTCTCTGCATTTGGTGGTAACCCATTTAAATTTTCTTTACTTTTGCTCTTGCTACGGTGAAGAGATTCTTTACTTTTAGATCGTGTTAAATCGTCTCTACTCCTAGATTTGCTTCTACCTGGGCGTTTAGGACGTTCTTTACCTTCTTCCCCCTCTTCTCGATGTCTGCTGTGACTACGTCTTGGTTTCTCTCCATTCTCTCCCTCTTCCCTATTTTTGCTTCTGCTTCTTCGTTTTTCACCATCTTCACCTTCTCTGCCTTTGCTTCGGCTACGACTTCGGCGAGGCTTTTCACCATTTTCACCTTCTTCTCTTCCACGACTTCTACTACGACCACTTGCATGTCTTTCTCCGTGTTCTTTATCCATTTCCTTCGGTTTTTTCCTTTCTCTTCCTCGCTCTTCTGTTTTTGGTGACCCCTTGGGTGTACTACTGTCAGCAGGGTTTAAATGTTCATTTCTGTCTTTCGATTTAGACTTGTATGGTGCAGGTCGTTTTATTTCCTACAAGTACCACAATCAATTAGAAAAGCATTGTGCTTTATTTTTTGAAACCTTTTAAAATACCTTATACACAACATACCATTCTTGCTTGCATTCCTGCAGCTTTTAACGCTTGTACTGCATCATGATGTGTTCCACCATGGACTAATCTTTCATTTACCGATATTAGTTTATCTCCAGCTCTAGATTAGTATGATACAAAAAAATTATAACACAGATTTGTAAGT
>JASGCC010003943.1:0-21809 GCA_030067915.1 Hydractinia echinata | reverse complement strand
TCCAAAATCAGTTCAATTAAGTCCCACAGTCAATCTTTCACTGTTAAAAAGCGATGCAACCTAGTAATATCAGAAAATATCGCTAAATACATGTTGGTGACGAATATGTGACGCGCAACCGTTTGTAACTCAACGGACTTGATTACCGTTAGAGAATCAATGAAATGTAGTTTTGAAACTGTCTCTATTTCTTCAGCGCGCGCTAACGGCTAGGATTGGCTCCACAGTAAAAATGACTCTATTTAATCTAAATTTTTAAATAAAGCGCTACCACAGCGCCCAGTGTAATTCTGAGTTCCAGCAATCATGTCAAATTAAGAAGAATGTTATTTCTTGGAGTCCAATTGTCTCATTTATCACATTTATAAGGTCAAATGTCCAAAATCAGTTCAATTAAGTCCCACAGTCAATCGTTTCACTGTTAAAAGCGATGCAACCTAGTAATATCAGAAAAATATCGCTAAATACATGTTGGTACGAATATGTCACGCAACCGTTGTAACTCAAACGGACTGATACCGTTAGAAAGTCAATGAAATGTACTTTTTGAAACTGTCTCTATTTCTTTCAGCGCGCGCTAACGGCTAGGATTGGCCCCACAGTAAAAAATGACTTATTTATCTAAATTTTTAATAAAGCGCTTACCACAGCGCCCAGTGTAATTGCTGAGTTCCAGCAATTCATGTCAAATTAAGAAGAATGTTATTTCTTGGAGTCCAATTGTCTCATTTATCACATTTATAAGGTCAAAGTCCAAAATCAGTTCAATTAAGTCCCACAGTCAATCGTTTCACTGTTAAAAGCGATGCAACCTAGTAATATCAGAAAAATATCGCTAAATACATGTTGGTACGAATATGTGACGCAACCGTTGTAACTCAAACGGACTGATACCGTTAGAAAGTCAATGAAATGTAGTTTTTGAAACTGTCTCTATTTCTTCAGCGCGCGCTAACGGCTAGGATTGGTCCCACAGTAAAAAATGACTTATTTATCTAAATTTTTAAATAAAGCGCTACCACAGCGCCCAGTGTAATTGCTGAGTTCCAGCAATCATGTCAAATTAAGAAGAATGTTATTTCTTGGAGTCCAATTGTCTCATTTATCACATTTATAAGGTCAAAGTCCAAAATCAGTTCAATTAAGTCCCACAGTCAATCGTTTCACTGTTAAAAGCGATGCAACCTAGTAATATCAGAAAAATATCGCTAAATACATGTTGGTACGAATATGTGACGCAAACCGTTGTAACTCAAACGGACTGATACCGTTAGAAAGTCAATGAAATGTAGTTTTTGAAACTGTCTCTATTTCTTCAGCGCGCGCTAACGGCTAGGATTGGTCCCACAGTAAAAATGACTTATTTATCTAAATTTTTAAATAAAGCGCTACCACAGCGCCCAGTGTAATTGCTGAGTTCCAGCAATCATGTCAAATTAAGAAGAATGTTATTTCTTGGAGTCCAATTGTCTCATTTATCACATTTATAAGGTCAAAGTCCAAAATCAGTTCAATTAAGTCCCACAGTCAATCGTTTCACTGTTAAAAGCGATGCAACCTAGTAATATCAGAAAAATATCGCTAAATACATGTTGGTACGAATATGTGACGCAACCGTTGTAACTCAAACGGATTGATACCGTTAGAAAGTCAATGAAATGTAGTTTTTTGAAACTGTCTCTATTTCTTCAGCGCGCGCTAACGGCTAGGATTGGTCCCACAGTAAAAAATGACTTATTTATCTAAATTTTTAAATAAAGCGCTACCACAGCGCCCAGTGTAATTGCTGAGTTCCAGCAATCATGTCAAATTAAGAAGAATGTTATTTCTTGGAGTCCAATTGTCTCATTTATCACATTTATAAGGTCAAAGTCCAAAATCAGTTCAATTAAGTCCCACAGTCAATCGTTTCACTGTTAAAAGCGATGCAACCTAGTAATATCAGAAAAATATCGCTAAATACATGTTGGTACGAATATGTGACGCAACCGTTGTAACTCAAACGGACTGATACCGTTAGAAAGTCAATGAAATGTAGTTTTTGAAACTGTCTCTATTTCTTCAGCGCGCGCTAACGGCTAGGATTGGTCCCACAGTAAAAAATGACTTATTTATCTAAATTTTTAAATAAAGCGCTACCACAGCGCCCAGTGTAATTGCTGAGTTCCAGCAATCATGTCAAATTAAGAAGAATGTTATTTCTTGGAGTCCAATTGTCTCATTTATCACATTTATAAGTCAAAGTCCAAAATCAGTTCAATTAAGTCCCACAGTCAATCGTTTCACTGTTAAAAGCGATGCAACCTAGTAATATCAGAAAAATATCGCTAAATACATGTTGGTACGAATATGTGACGCAACCGTTGTAACTCAAACGGACTGATACCGTTAGAAAGTCAATGAAATGTAGTTTTTGAAACTGTCTCTATTTCTTCAGCGCGCGCTAACGGCTAGGATTGGTCCCACAGTGAAAAATGACTTATTTATCTAAATTTTAAATAAAGCGCTACCACAGCGCCCAGTGTAATTGCTGAGTTCCAGCAATCATGTCAAATTAAGAAGAATGTTATTTTCTTGGAGTCCAATTGTCTCATTTAATCACATTTATAAGGTCAAAGTCCAAAATCAGTTCAATTAAGTCCCACAGTCAATCGTTTCACTGTTTAAAAGCGATGCAACCTAGTAATATCAGAAAAATATCGCTAAATACATGTGGTACGAATATGTGACGCAACCGTTGTAACTCAAACGGACTGATACCGTTAGAAAGTCAATGAAATGTAGTTTTATTTGAAACTGTCTCTATTTCTTCATGCAGCGCGTGCTAAACGGTAGGATTTGGTCCCACAGTAAAAAATGACTTATTTATCTATAATTTTTAATAAAGCGCTACCACAGCGCCCAGTGAATTATGCTGAGTTCCAGCAATCATGTCAAATTAAGAAGATGTTATTTCTTGGAGTCCAATTGTTTCATTTATTCACATTATATAGCGTCAAAGTTCCAAATATCAGTTCAAATTAAGGTCCCCACAGTTCAATTCAATCTCTCTCTTACTGCTTTGACCTTATAAATGTGATAAATGACATAATTGGACTCCAAGAAATAACATTCTTCTTAATTTGACATGATTGCTGGAACTCAGCGATTACACTGGGCGCTGTGGTAGCGCTTTATTTAAAATTTAGATAAATAAGTCATTTTTTACTGTGGGACCAATCCTAGCCGTTAGCACGCGCTGAAGAAATAGAGACAGTTTCAAAAACTACATTTCATTGACTTTCTAACGGTATCAGTCCGTTTGAGTTACAACGGTTGCGTCACATATTCGTACAACATGTATTTAGCGATATTTTTCTGATATTACTAGGTTGCATCGCTTTTAACAGTGAAACGATTGACTGTGGGACTAATTGAACTGATTTTGGACTTTGCCTTATAAATGTGATAAATGAGACAATTGGACTCCAAGAAATAACATTCTTCTTAATTTGACATGATTGCTGGAACTCAGCAATACACTGGCGCTGTGGTAGCGCTTTATTAAAAATTTAGATAAATAAGTCATTTTTACTGTGGGACCAATCCTAGCCGTTAGCGCGCGCTGAAGAAATAGAGACAGTTTCAAAAACTACATTTCATTGACTTTTAACGGTATCAGTCCGTTTGAGTTACAACGGTTTGCCACATATTCGTACCAACATGTATTATCGATATTTTTCTGATATTACTTGACGATATTTTCTGATTACTAGGTTGTCGCTTTAACAGTGAAACGATTGACTGTGGGACTTAATTGAACTGATTTTGGACTTTGACCTTATAAATGTGATAAATGAGACAATTGGACTCCAAGAAATAACATTCTTCTTAATTTGACATGATTGCTGGAACTCAGCAATTACACTGGGCGTTGTGGTAGCGCTTTATTTAAAATTTAGATAAATAAGTCATTTTTACTGTGGACCAATCCTAGCCGTTAGCGCGCGCTGAAGAAATAGAGACAGTTTCAAAAACTACATTTCATTGATTTTCTAACGGTATCAGTCCGTTTGAGTTACAACGGTTGCGTCACATATTCTACCAACATGTATTTAGCGATATTTTCTGATATTACTAGGTTGCATCGCTTTTAACAGTGAAACGATTGACTGTGGGACTTAATTGAACTGATTTTGGACTTTGACCTTATAAATGTGATAAATGAGACAATTGGACTCCAAGAAATAACATTCTTCTTAATTTGACATGATTGCTGGAACTCAGAATTACACTGGGCGCTGTGGTAGCGCTATTTAAAAATTTAGATAAATAAGTCATTTTTTACTGTGGGACCAATCCTAGCCGTTAGCGCGCTGAAAAATAGAGACAGTTTCAAAAACTACATTTCATTGACTTTCTAACGGTATCAGTCCGTTTGAGTTACAACGGTTGCGTCACATATTCGTACCAACATGTATTTAGCGATATTTTTCTGATATTACTAGGTTGCATCGCTTTTAACAGTGAAACGATTGACTGTGGGACTTAATTGAACTGATTTTGGACTTTGCCTTATAAATGTGATAAATGAGACAATTGACTCCAAGAAATAACATTCTTCTTAATTTGACATGATTGCTGGAACTCAGCAAATTACACTGGGCGCTGTGGTAGCGCTTTATTTAAAAATTTAGATAAATAAGTCATTTTTTACTGTGGACCAATCCTAGCCGTTAGCGCGCGCTGAAGAAATAGAGACAGTTTCAAAAACTACATTTCATTGACTTTCTAACGGTATCAGTCCGTTTGAGTTACAACGGTTGCGTCACATATTCGTACCAACATGTATTTAGCGATATTTTTCTGATATTACTAGGTTGCATCGCTTTTAACAGTGAAACGATTGACTGTGGACTTAATTGAACTGATTTTGGACTTTGACCTTATAAATGTGATAAAATGACACAATTGGACTCCAAAAATAACATTCTTCTTAATTTGAATGATTGCTGGAACTCAGCGATTACACTGGGCGCTGTGGTAGCGCTTTATTTAAAATTTAGATAAATAAGTCATTTTTTACTGTGGGACCAATCCTAGCCGTTAGCGCGCGCTGAAGAAATAGAGACAGTTTCAAAAACTACATTCATTGACTTTCTAACGGTATCAGTCCGTTTGAGTTACAACGGTTGCGTCACATATTCGTACAACATGTATTTAGCGATATTTTTCGATATTACTAGGTTGCATCGCTTTTAACAGTGAAACGATTGACTGTGGGACTTAATTGAACTGATTTTGGACTTTGACCTTATAAATGTGATAAATAACACAATTGGACTCCAAGAAATAACATTCTTCTTAATTGACATGATTGCTGGAACTCAGCGATTACACTGGCGCTGTGGTAGCGCTTTATTTAAAAATTAGATAAATAAGTCATTTTTTACTGTGGACCAATCCTAGCCTTAGCGCGCGCTGAAGAAATAGAGACAGTTTCAAAAACTACATTTCATTGACTTTCTAACGGTATCAGCCGTTTGAGTTACAACGGTTGCGTCACATATTCGTACCAACATGTATTTAGCGATATTTTTCTGATATTACTAGGTTGCATCGCTTTTAACAGTGAAACGATTGACTGTGGGACTTAATTGAACTGATTTTGGACTTTGCCTTATAAATGTGATAAATGAGACAATTGACTCCAAGAAATAACATTCTTCTTAATTTGACATGATTGCTGGAACTCAGCAATTACACTGGGCGCTGTGGTAGCGCTTTATTTAAAAATTTAGATAAATAAGTCATTTTTACTGTGGACCAATCCTAGCCTTAGCGCGCGCTGAAGAAATAGAGACAGTTTCAAAAACTACATTTCATTGACTTTCTAACGGTATCAGTCCGTTTGAGTTACAACGGTTGTGTCACATATTCGTACCAACATGTATTTAGCGATATTTTCTGATATTACTAGGTTGCATCGCTTTTAACAGTGAAAGATTGACTGTGGGACTTAATTGAACTGATTTTGGACTTTGACCTTATAAATGTGATAAATGACACAATTGACTCCAAGAAATAACATTCTTCTTAATTTGACATGATTGCTGGAACTCAGATTACACTGGGCGCTGTGGTAGCGCTTTATTTAAAAATTTAGATAAATAAGTCATTTTTACTGTGGGACCAATCCTAGCCGTTAGCGCGCTGAAGAAATAGAGACAGTTTCAAAAACTACATTTCATTGATTTTCTAACGGTATCAGTCCGTTTGAGTTACAACGGTTGCGTCACATATTCGTACAACATGTATTTAGCGATATTTTTCGATATTACTAGGTTGCATCGCTTTTAACAGTGAAACGATTGACTGTGGGACTTAATTGAACTGATTTTGGACTTTGACCTTATAAATGTGATAAATGACACAATTGGACTCCAAGAAATAACATTCTTCTTAATTTGACATGATTGCTGGAACTCAGCGATTACACTGGCGCTGTGGTAGCGCTTTATTTAAAAATTTAGATAAATAAGTCATTTTTACTGTGGGACCAATCCTAGCCGTTAGCGCGCGCTGAAGAAATAGAGACAGTTTCAAAAACTACATCATTGACTTTCTAACGGTATCAGTCCGTTTGAGTTACAACGGTTGCGTCACATATTCGTACCAACATGTATTTAGCGATATTTTTCTGATATTACTAGGTTGCATCGCTTTTAACAGTGAAACGATTGACTGTGGGACTAATTGAACTGATTTTGGACTTTGCCTTATAAATGTGATAAATGAGACAATTGACTCCAAGAAATAACATTCTTCTTAATTTGACATGATTGCTGGAACTCAGCAAATTACACTGGGCGCTGTGGTAGCGCTTTATTAAAAATTTAGATAAATAAGTCATTTTTACTGTGGACCAATCCTAGCCGTTAGCGCGCGCTGAAGAAATAGAGACAGTTTCAAAAACTACATTTCATTGACTTTTAACGGTATCAGTCCGTTTGAGTTACAACGGTTGTCACATATTCGTACCAACATGTATTTAGCGATATTTTTCTGATATTACTAGGTTGCATCGCTTTTAACAGTGAAACGATTGACTGTGGGACTTAATTGAACTGATTTTGGACTTTGACCTTATAAATGTGATAAATAACACAATTGACTCCAAAATAACATTCTTCTTAATTTGAATGATTGCTGGAACTCAGCGATTACACTGGGCGCTGTGGTAGCGCTTTATTTAAAAATTTAGATAAATAATTTTTTTACTGTGGGACCAATCCTAGCCGTTAGCACGCGCTGAAGAAATAGAGACAGTTTCAAAAACATTTCATTGATTTCTAACGGTATCAGTCCGTTTGAGTTACAACGGTTGCGTCACATATTCGTACAACATGTATTTAGCGATATTTTTCTGATATTACTAGGTTGCATCGCTTTAACAGTGAAACGATTGACTGTGGGACTTAATTGAACTGATTTTGGACTTTGACCTTATAAATGTGATAAATGACACAATTGGACTCCAAGAAATAACATTCTTCTTAATTTGACATGATTGCTGGAACTCAGCGATTACACTGGGCGCTGTGGTAGCGCTTTTTAAAAATTTAGATAAATAAGTCATTTTTTACTGTGGGACCAATCCTAGCCGTTAGCGCGCGCTGAAGAAATAGAGACAGTTTCAAAAACTACATTTCATTGACTTTCTAACGGTATCAGTCCGTTTGAGTTACAACGGTTGCGTCACATATTCGTACCAACATGTATTTAGCGATATTTTTCTGATATTACTAGGTTGCATCGCTTTTAACAGTGAAACGATTGACTGGGACTTAATTGAACTGATTTTGGACTTTGACCTTATAAATGTGATAAATGAGACAATTGACTCCAAGAAATAACATTCTTCTTAATTTGACATGATTGCTGGAACTCAGCATTACACTGGGCGCTGTGGTAGCGCTTTATTTAAAAATTTAGATAAATAAGTCATTTTTACTGGGAACCAATCCTAGCCGTTAGCGCGCTGAAGAAATAGAGACAGTTTCAAAACTACATTTCATTGACTTTTAACGGTATCAGTCCGTTTGAGTTACAACGGTTGTGTCACATATTCGTACCAACATGTATTTAGCGATATTTTTCTGATATTACTAGGTTGCATCGCTTTTAACAGTGAAACGATTGACTGTGGGACTTAATTGAACTGATTTTGGACTTTGGCCTTATAAATGTGATAAATGAGACAATTGGACTCCAAGAAATAACATTCTTCTTAATTTGACATGATTGCTGGAACTCAGCAATTACACTGGGCGCTGTGGTAGCGCTTTATTAAAAATTTAGATAAATAAGTCATTTTTACTGTGGACCAATCCTAGCCGTTAGCGCGCGCTGAAGAAATAGAGACAGTTTCAAAAACTACATTTCATTGACTTTCTAACGGTATCAGTCCGTTTGAGTTACAACGGTTGTGTCACATATTCGTACCAACATGTATTTAGCGATATTTTTCTGATATTACTAGGTTGCATCGCTTTTAACAGTGAAACGATTGACTGTGGGACTTAATTGAACTGATTTTGGACTTTGACCTTATAAATGTGATAAATGAACAATTGGACTCCAAGAAATAACATTCTTCTTAATTTGACATGATTGCTGGAACTCAGCGATTACACTGGGCGCTGTGTAGCGCTTTATTTAAAAATTTAGATAAATAAGTCATTTTTACTGTGGGACCAATCCTAGCCGTTAGCACGCGCTGAAGAAATAGAGACAGTTTCAAAAACACATTTCATTGATTTTCTAACGGTATCAGTCCGTTTGAGTTACAACGGTTGCGTCACATATTCGTACGAACATGTATTTAGCGATATTTTTCGATATTACTAGGTTGCATCGCTTTTAACAGTGAAACGATTGACTGTGGGACTTAATTGAACTGATTTTGGACTTTGACCTTATAAATGTGATAAATGACACAATTGGACTCCAAGAAATAACATTCTTCTTAATTTGACATGATTGCTGGAACTCAGCGATTACACTGGCGCTGTGGTAGCGCTTTATTTAAAAATTTAGATAAATAAGTCATTTTTACTGTGGGACCAATCCTAGCCGTTAGCGCGCTGAAGAAATAGAGACAGTTTCAAAAACTACATTCATTGACTTTCTAACGGTATCAGTCCGTTTGAGTTACAACGGTTGCGTCACATATTCGTACCAACATGTATTTAGCGATATTTTTCTGATATTACTAGGTTGCATCGCTTTTAACAGTGAAATGATTGACTGTGGACTTAATTGAACTGATTTTGGACTTTGCTTATAAATGTGATAAATGAGACAATTGACTCCAAGAAATAACATTCTTCTTAATTTGACATGATTGCTGGAACTCAGCAAATACACTGGGCGCTGTGGTAGCGCTTTATTAAAATTTAGATAAATAAGTCATTTTTACTGTGGAACCAATCCTAGCCGTTAGCGCGCGCTGAAGAAATAGAGACAGTTTCAAAAACTACATTTCATTGACTTTTAACGGTATCAGTCCGTTTGAGTTACAACGGTTGTGTCACATATTCGTACCAACATGTATTTAGCGATATTTTTCTGATATTACTAGGTTGCATCGCTTTTAACAGTGAAAGATTGACTGTGGGACTTAATTGAACTGATTTTGGACTTTGACCTTATAAATGTGATAAATGAGACAATTGGACTCCAAGAAATAACATTCTTCTTAATTGACATGATTGCTGGAACTCAGCAAATTACACTGGGCGCTGTGGTAGCGCTTTATTTAAAAATTTAGATAAATAAGTCATTTTTACTGTGGAACCAATCCTAGCCGTTAGCGCGCGCTGAAGAAATAGAGACAGTTTCAAAAACTACATTTCATTGACTTTTCTAACGGTATCAGTCCGTTTGAGTTACAACGGTTGCGTCACATATTCGTACCAACATGTATTTAGCGATATTTTTCTGATATTACTAGGTTGCATCGCTTTTAACAGTGAAACGATTGACTGTGGGACTTAATTGAACTGATTTTGGACTTTGGCCTTATAAATGTGATAAATGAGACAAATTGACTCCAAGAAATAACATTCTTCTTAATTTGACATGATTGCTGGAACTCAGCATTACACTGGGCGCTGTGGTAGCGCTTTATTTAAAATTTAGATAAATAAGTCATTTTTACTGTGGACCAATCCTAGCCGTTAGCGCGCGCTGAAGAAATAGAGACAGTTTCAAAAACACATTTCATTGACTTTCTAACGGTATCAGTCCGTTTGAGTTACAACGGTTGCGTCACATATTCGTACCAACATGTATTTAGCGATATTTTTCTGATATTACTAGGTTGCATCGCTTTTAACAGTGAAACGATTGACTGTGGGACTTAATTGAACTGATTTTGGACTTTGACCTTATAAATGTGATAAATGAGACAATTGGACTCCAAGAAATAACATTCTTCTTAATTTGACATGATTGCTGGAACTCAGCATTACACTGGCGCTGTGGTAGCGCTTTATTTGAAAAATTTAGATAAATAAGTCATTTTTACTGTGGACCAATCCTAGCCGTTAGCGCGCTGAAGAAATAGAGACAGTTTCAAAACTACATTTCATTGACTTTCTAACGGTATCAGTCCGTTTGAGTTACAACGGTTGCGTCACATATTCGTACCAACATGTATTTAGCGATATTTTTCTGATATTACTAGGTTGCATCGCTTTTAACAGTGAAATGATTGACTGTGGGACTCAATTGAACTGATTTTGGACTTTGGCCTTATAAATGTGATAAATGAGACAATTGAACTCCAAGAAATAACATTCTTCTTAACTTGACATGATTGCTGGAACTCAGCAAATACACTGGGCGCTGTGGTAGCGCTTTATTGAAAAATTTAGATAAATAAGTCATTTTTACTGTGGAACCAATCCTAGCCGTTAGCGCGCGCTGAAGAAATAGAGACAGTTTCAAAAACTACATTTCATTGACTTTTTAACGGTATCAGTCCGTTTGAGTTACAACGGTTGTGTCACATATTCGTACCAACATGTATTTAGCGATATTTTTCTGATATTACTAGGTTGCATCGCTTTTAACAGTGAAAGATTGACTGTGGGACTTAATTGAACTGATTTTGGACTTTGACCTTATAAATGTGATAAATGACACAATTGACTCCAACAAATAACATTCTTCTTAATTTGACATGATTGCTGGAACTCAGCGATTACACTGGGCGCTGTGGTAGCGCTTTATTTAAAAATTTAGATAAATAAGTCATTTTTACTGTGGGACCAATCCTAGCCGTTAGCACGCGCTGAAGAAATAGAGACAGTTTCAAAAACACATTTCATTGATTTTTAACGGTATCAGTCCGTTTGAGTTACAACGGTTGCGTCACATATTCGTACCAACATGTATTTAGCGATATTTTTCTGATATTACTAGGTTGCATCGCTTTTAACAGTGAAACGATTGACTGTGGGACTTAATTGAACTGATTTTGGACTTTGACCTTATAAATGTGATAAATAACACAATTGGACTCCAAGAAATAACATTCTTCTTAATTTGACATGATTGCTGGAACTCAGCGATTACACTGGGCGCTGTGGTAGCGCTTTATTTAAAAATTTAGATAAATAAGTCATTTTTTACTGTGGGACCAATCCTAGCCGTTAGCGCGCGCTGAAGAAATAGAGACAGTTTCAAAAACTACATTTCATTGACTTTCTAACGGTATCAGTCCGTTTGAGTTACAACGGTTGCGTCACATATTCGTACCAACATGTATTTAGCGATATTTTTCTGATATTACTAGGTTGCATCGCTTTTAACAGTGAAATGATTGACTGTGGGACTTAATTGAACTGATTTTGGACTTTGACCTTATAAATGTGATAAATGAGACAATTGAACTCCAAGAAATAACATTCTTCTTAACTTGACATGATTGCTGGAACTCAGCATACACTGGGCGCTGTGGTAGCGCTTTATTTAAAAATTTAGATAAATAAGTCATTTTTACTGTGGAACCAATCCTAGCCGTTAGCGCGCGCTGAAGAAATAGAGACAGTTTCAAAAACTACATTTCATTGACTTTTAACGGTATCAGTCCGTTTGAGTTACAACGGTTGTGTCACATATTCGTACCAACATGTATTTAGCGATATTTTTCTGATATTACTAGGTTGCATCGCTTTTAACAGTGAAAGATTGACTGTGGGACTTAATTGAACTGATTTTGGACTTTGACCTTATAAATGTGATAAATGAACAATTGACTCCAAGAAATAACATTCTTCTTAATTTGACATGATTGCTGGAACTCAGCGATTACACTGGGCGCTGTGGTAGCGCTTTATTTAAAAATTTAGATAAATAAGTCATTTTTACTGTGGACCAATCCTAGCCGTTAGCACGCGCTGAAGAAATAGAGACAGTTTCAAAAACTACATTTCATTGACTTTTCTAACGGTTCAGTCCGTTTGAGTTACAACGGTTGCGTCACATATTCGTACAACATGTATTTAGCGATATTTTTCTGATATTACTAGGTTGCATCGCTTTTAACAGTGAAACGATTGACTGTGGGACTTAATTGAACTGATTTTGGACTTTGACCTTATAAATGTGATAAATAACACAATTGGACTCCAAATAACATTCTTCTTAATTTGACATGATTGCTGGAACTCAGCGATTACACTGGGCGCTGTGGTAGCGCTTTATTTAAAAATTTAGATAAATAAGTCATTTTTACTGTGGGACCAATCCTAGCCGTTAGCGCGCTGAAGAAATAGAGACAGTTTCAAAAACTACATTTCATTGACTTTCTAACGGTATCAGTCCGTTTGAGTTACAACGGTTGCGTCACATATTCGTACAACATGTATTTAGCGATATTTTTCCGATATTACTAGGTTGCATCGCTTTTAACAGTGAAACGATTGACTGTGGGACTTAATTGAACTGATTTTGGACTTTGACCTTATAAATGTGATAAATAACACAATTGGACTCCAAGAAATAACATTCTTCTTAATTTGACATGATTGCTGGAACTCAGCGATTACACTGGGCGCTGTGGTAGCGCTTTTTTAAAAATTTAGATAAATAAGTCATTTTTTACTGTGGGACCAATCCAGCCTTAGCGCGCGCTGAAGAAATGAGACAGTTTCAAAAACTACATTTCATTGACTTTCTAACGGTATCAGTCCGTTTGAGTTACAACGGTTGCGTCACATATTCGTATCAACATGTATTTAGCGATATTTTTCTGATATTACTAGGTTGCATCGCTTTTAACAGTGAAACGATTGACTGTGGGACTTAATTGAACTGATTTTGGACTTTCACCTTATAAATGTGATAAATGAGACAATTGAACTCCAAGAAATAACATTCTTCTTAATTTGACATTATTGCTGGAACTCAGCCATTACACTGAGCGCTGTAGTAGCGCTTTATTGAAAAATTTAGATAAATAAGTCATTTTTACTGTGGAACCAATCCTAGTCGTTAGTGCGCTGAAGAAATAGAGACAGTTTCAGAAACACACTTCATTGACTTTTTAACGGTATCAGTCCGTTTGAGTTACAACGGTTGTGTCACATATTCGTACCAACATGTATTTAGCGATATTTTTCTGATATTACTAGGTTGCATCGCTTTTAACAGTGAAATGATTGACTGTGGGACTCAATTGAACTGATTTTGGACTTTGGCCTTATAAATGTGATAAATGAGACAATTGAACTCCACGAAATAACATTCTTCTTAACTTGACATGATTGCTGGAACTCAGCAAATACACTGGGCGCTGTGGTAGCGCTTTATTGAAAAATTTAGATAAATAAGTCATTTTTACTGTGGAACCAATCCTAGCCGTTAGCGCGCGCTGAAGAAATAGAGACAGTTTCAAAAACTACATTTCATTGACTTTTTAACGTTATCAGTCCGTTTGAGTTACAACGGTTGTGTCACATATTCGTACCAACATGTATTTAGCGATATTTTTCTGATATTACTAGGTTGCATCGCTTTTAACAGTGAAAGATTGACTGTGGGACTTAATTGAACTGATTTTGGACTTTGACCTTATAAATGTGATAAATAACACAATTAGACTCCAACAAATAACATTCTTCTTAATTTGCAATGATTGCTGGAACTCAGCGATTACACTGGGCGCTGTGGTAGCGCTTTATTTAAAAATTTAGATAAATAAGTCATTTATTACTGTGGGACCAATCCTAGCCGTTAGCACGCGCTGAAGAAATAGAGACAGTTTCAAAAACACATTTCATTGATTTTTTAACGGTATCAGTCCGTTTGAGTTACAACGGTTGCGTCACATATTCGTACGAACATGTATTTAGCGATATTTTTCCGATATTACTAGGTTGCATCGCTTTTAACAGTGAAACGATTGTCTGTGGGACTTAATTGAACTGATTTTAGACTTTGACCTTATAAATGTGATAAATAACACAATTGGACTCCAAGAAATAACATTCTTCTTAATTTGACATGATTGCTGGAACTCAGCGATTACACTGGGCGCTGTGGTAGCGCTTTATTTAAAAACTTAGATAAATAAGTCATTTTTTACTGTGGGACCAATCCCAGCCCTTAGCGCGCGCTGAAGAAATGGAGACAGTTTCAAAAACTACATATCATTGACTTTCTAACGGTATCAGCCCGTTTGAGTTACAACGGTTGCGTCACATATTCGTACCAACATGTATTTAGCGATATTTTTCTGATATTACTAGGTTGCATCGCTTTTAACAGTGAAATGATTGACTGTGGCACTCAATTGAACTGATTTTGGACTTTGGCCTTATAAATGTGATAAATGAGACAATTGAACTCCACGAAATAACATTCTTCTTAACTTGACATGATTGCTGGAACTCAGCAAATACACTGGGCGCTGTGGTAGCGCTTTATTCAAAAATTTAGATAAATAAGTCATTTTTACTGTGGAACCAATCCTAGCCGTTAGCGCGCGCTGAAGAAATAGAGACAGTTTCAAAAACTACATTTCATTGACTTTTTAACGGTATCAGTCCGTTTGAGTTACAACGGTTGTGTCACATATTCGTACCAACATGTATTTAGCGATATTTTTCTGATATTACTAGGTTGCATCGCTTTTAACAGTGAAAGATTGACTGTGGGACTTAATTGAACTGATTTTGGACTTTGACCTTATAAATGTGATAAATAACACAATTAGACTCCAACAAATAACATTCTTCTTAATTTGCAATGATTGCTGGAACTCAGCGATTACACTGGGCGCTGTGGTAGCGCTTTATTTAAAAATTTAGATAAATAAGTCATTTATTACTGTGGGACCAATCCTAGCCGTTAGCACGCGCTGAAGAAATAGAGACAGTTTCAAAAACACATTTCATTGATTTTCTAACGGTTTCAGTCCGTTTGAGTTACAACGGTTGCGTCACATATTCGTACGAACATGTATTTAGCGATATTTTTCCGATATTACTAGGTTGCATCGCTTTTAACAGTGAAATGATTGACTGTGGGACTCAATTGAACTGATTTTGGACTTTGGCCTTATAAATGTGATAAATAACACAATTGGACTCCAACAAATAACATTCTTCTTAATTTGACATGATTGCTGGTACTCAGCGATTACACTGGGCGCTGTGGTAGCGCTTTATTTAAAAACTTAGATAAATAAGTCATTTTTTACTGTGGGACCAATCCCAGCCCTTAGCGCGCGCTGAAGAAATGGAGACAGTTTCAAAAACTACATTTCATTGACTTTCTAACGGTATCAGTCCGTTTGAGTTACAACGGTTGCGTCACATATTCGTACCAACATGTATTTAGCGATATTTTTCTGATATTACTATGTTGCATTGCTTTTAACTGTGAAACGTTTGACTGTGGGACTTAATTAAACTGATTTTGGACTTCCACCTTATAAATGTGATAAATGAGACAATTGAACTCCAAGAAATAACATTCTTCTTAATTTGCAATGATTTGAATGATTCAATTCAATGATTCCGTGTGAGTTACAACAGTTGCGTCATATATTCGTACCAACATGTATTTAGCAATATTTTTCTGACATTACTAGGTTGCATCGCTTTTAACAGTGAAACGATTGACTGTGGAACTTAATTGAACTGATTTTGGACTTTGACCTTAGAAATGTGATAAATGAGACAATTGAACTCCAAGAAATAACATTCTTCTTAACTTGACATGATTGCTGGAACTCAGTAAATACACTGGGCGCTGTGGCAGCGCTTTATTGAAAAATTTAGATAAATAAGTCATTTTTACTGTGGAACCAATCCTAGTCGTTAGCGCGCTGAAGAAATAGAGACAGTTTCAAAAACTACATTTCATTGATTTTCTAACGGTATCAGTCCGTTTGAGTTACAACGGTTGTGTCACATATTCGTACCAACATGTATTTAGCGATATTTTTCCTATATTACTAGGTTGCATCGCTTTTAACAGTGAAATGATTGACTGTGGGACTCAATTGAACTGATTTTGGACTTTGGCCTTATAAATGTGATAAATGAGACAATTGAACTCCACGAAAAAACATTCTTCTTAACTTGACATGATTGCTGGAACTCAGCAAATACACTGGGCGCTGTGGTAGCGCTTTATTGAAAAATTTAGATAAATAAGTCATTTTTACTGTGGAAGCAATCTTAGCCGTTAGCGCGCGCTGAAGAAATAGATACAGTTTCAAAAACTACATTTCATTGACTTTTTAACGGTATCAGTCCGTTTGAGTTACAACGGTTGTGTCACATATTCGTACTAACATGTATTTAGCGATATTTTTCTGATATTACTAGGTTGCATCGCTTTTAACAGTGAAAGATTGACTGTGGGACTTAATTGAACTGATTTTGGACTTAGACCTTATAAATGTGATAAATAACACAATTAGACTCCAACAAATAACATTCTTCTTAATTGCAATGATTGCTGGAACTCAGCGATTACACTGGGCGCTGTGGTAGCGCTTTATTTAAAAATTTAGATAAATAAGTCATTTATTACTGTGGACCAATCCTAGCCGTTAGCACGCGCTGAAGAAATAGAGACAGTTTCAAAAACACATTTCATTGATTTTCTAACGGTTTCAGTCCGTTTGAGTTACAACGGTTGCGTCACATATTCGTACGAACGTGTATTTAGCGATATTTTTCCGATATTACTAGGTTGCATCGCTTTTAACAGTGAAATGATTGACTGTGGGACTCAATTGAACTGATTTTGGACTTTGGCCTTATAAATGTGATAAATAACACAATTGGACTCCAACAAATAACATTCTTCTTAATTTGACATGATTGCTGGTACTCAGCGATTACACTGGGCGCTGTGGTAGCGCTTTATTTAAAAACTTAGATAAATAAGTCATTTATTACTGTGGGACCAATCCCAGCCCTTAGCGCGCGATGAAGAAATGGAGACAGTTTCAAAAACTACATTTCATTGACTTTCTAACGGAATCAGTCCGTTTGAGTTACAACAGTTGCGTCACATATTCGTACCAACATGTATTTAGCGATATTTTTCTGATATTACTATGTTGCATTGCTTTTAACTGTGAAACGTTTGACTGTGGGACTTAATTAAACTGATTTTGGACTTCCACCTTATAAATGTGATAAATGAGACAATTGAACTCCAAGAAATAACATTCTTCTTAATTTGCAATGATTTGAATGATTCAATTCAATGATTCCGTGTGAGTTACAACGGTTGCGTCATATATTCGTACCAACATGTATTTAGCAATATTTTTCTGACATTACTAGGTTGCATCGCTTTTAACAGTGAAACGATTGACTGTGGAACTTAATTGAACTGATTTTGGACTTTGACCTTAGAAATGTGATAAATGAGACAATTGAACTCCAAGAAATAACATTCTTCTTAACTTGACATGATTGCTGGAACTCAGCAAATACACTGGGCGCTGTGGCAGCGCTTTATTGAAAAATTTAGATAAATAAGTCATTTTTACTGTGGAACCAATCCTAGTCGTTAGCGCGCTGAAGAAATAGAGACAGTTTCAAAAACTACATTTCATTGATTTTCTAACGGTATCAGTCCGTTTGAGTTACAACGGTTGTGTCACATATTCGTACCAACATGTATTTAGCGATATTTTTCCTATATTACTAGGTTGCATCGCTTTTAACAGTGAAATGATTGACTGTGGGACTCAATTGAACTGATTTTGGACTTTGGCCTTATAAATGTGATAAATGAGACAATTGAACTCCACGAAATAACATTCTTCTTAACTTGACATGATTGCTGGAACTCAGCAAATACACTGGGCGCTGTGGTAGCGCTTTATTGAAAAATTTAGATAAATAAGTCATTTTTACTGTGGAACCAATCCTAGCCGTTAGCGCGCGCTGAAGAAATAGAGACAGTTTCAAAAACTACATTTCATTGACTTTTTAACGGTATCAGTCCGTTTGAGTTACAACGGTTGTGTCACATATTCGTACTAACATGTATTTAGCGATATTTTTCTGATATTACTAGGTTGCATCGCTTTTAACAGTGAAAGATTGACTGTGGGACTTAATTGAACTGATTTTGGACTTAGACCTTATAAATGTGATAAATAACACAATTAGACTCCAACAAATAACATTCTTCTTAATTTGCAATGATTGCTGGAACTCAGCGATTACACTGGGCGCTGTGGTAGCGCTTTATTTAAAAATTTAGATAATTAAGTCATTTATTACTGTGGGACCAATCCTAGCCGTTAGCACGCGCTGAAGAAATAGAGACAGTTTCAAAAACACATTCATTGACCCTCTAACGGCATCAGTCCGTTTGAGTTACAACGGTTGCGTCACATATTCGTACGAACATGTATTTAGCGATATTTTTCCGATATTACTAGGTTGCATCGCTTTTAACAGTGAAACGATAGACTGTGGGACTTAATTGAACTGATTTTGGACTTTCACCTTATAAATGTAATAAATAACACAATTGGACTCCAAGAAATAACATTCTTCTTAATTTAACATGATTGCTGGAACTCAGCGATTACACTGGCCGCTGTGGTAGCGCTTTATTTAAAAATTTAGATAAATAAGTCATTTTTTATTGTGGGACCAATCCTAGCCGTTAGCACGCGTTGAAGAAATAGATACAGTTTCAAAAACTACATTTCATTGACGTTCTAACGGTATCGGTCCGTTTGAGTTACAACGGTTGCGTCACATATTCGTACGAACATGTATTTAGCGATATTTTTCTGATATTACTAGGTTGCATCGCTTTTAACAGTGAAACGATTGACTGTGGGACTTAATTGAACTGATTTTGGACTTTGGCCTTATAAATGTGATAAATGATACAATTGGACTCCAAGAAATAACATTCTTCTTAATTTGACATGATTGCTGGAACTCAGAATTTACACTGGGCGCTGTGGTAGCGCCATAATTATAAATTTAGATAAATAAGTTATTTTTTACTGCGGGACCAATCCTAGCCGTTAGCACGCGCTGGAGAAATAGAGACAGTTTCAAAAACACATTTCATTGACTTTCTAACGGTATCAGTCCGTTTGAGTTACAACGGTTGCGTCACATATTCGTACGAACATGTTACTAGGTTGCATCGCTTTTAACAGTGAAACGATTGACTGTGGGACTTAATTGAACTGATTTTGGACTTTGACCTTATAAATGTAATAAATGACACAATTGGACTACAAGAAATAACATTCTTCTTAATTTGACATTATTGCTGGAACTCAGCCATTACACTGGGCGCTGTAGTAGCGCTTTATTTAAACATTTATATAAATAAGTCATTATTTACTATGGGACCAAACCTAGCCGTTAGCGCGCGCTGAAGAAATAGAGATTGTTTCAAAAACTACATTTCATTGATTTTCTAACGGTATCAATCCGTTTGAGTTTCAATGGTTGCGTCACATATTCGTACCAACATGTATTTAGCGATATTTTTCTCATATTACTAGGTTGCATTGCTTTTAACAGTGAAATGATTGACTGTGGGACTCAATTAAACTGATTTTGGACTTTGGCCTTATAAATGTGATAAATGAGACAATTGAACTCCAAGAAATAACATTCTTCTTAACTTGACATGATTGCTGGAACTCAACAAATACACTGGGCGCTGTGGTAGCGCTTTATTGAAAAATGTAGATAAATAAGTCATTTTTACTGTGGAACCAATCCTAGCCGTTAGCGCGCGCTGAAGAAATAGAGAGAGTTTCAAAAACTACATTTCATTGACTTTTGAACGGTATCAGTCCGTTTGAGGTACAACGGTTGTGTCACATATTCGTACCAACATGTATTTAGCGATATTTTTCTGATATTACTAGGTTGCATCGCTAATATTTTTCTGACATTACTAGGTTGCTTCGCCTTTAACAGTGAAATGATTAACTGTGGGACTTAATTAAACTGATTTTGGACTTTGACCTTATAAATGTGATAAATTATACAATTGGACTCCAAGAAATAACATTCTTCTTAATTTGACATGATTGCTGGAACTCAGCAATTACACTGGGCGTTGTGATAGCGCTTTATTTAAAATTTTAGATAAATAAGTCATTTTTACTGTGGAACCAATCCTAGCCGTTAGCGCGCGCTGAAGAAATAGAGAGAGTTTCAAAAACTACATTTCATTGACTTTTGAACGGTATCAGTCCGTTTGAGGTACAACTTTTGCGTCACATATTCCTACCAACATGTATTTAGCAATATTCTTCTGACATTACTAGGTTGCATCGCTTTTAACAGTGAAACGATTGACTGTGGGACTTAATTGAACTGATTTTGGACTTTGACCATAGAAATGTGATAAATGATACAATTGGACTCCAAGAAATAACATTCTTCTTAATTTAACATGATTGCTGGAACTCAGCGATTACACTGGGCGCTGTGGTAACGCTTTATTTAAAAATTTAGATAAATAAGTCATTTTTACTGTGGGACCAATCCTAGCCGTTAGCACGCGTTGAAGAAATAGAGACAGTTTCAAAAACTACATTTCATTCACGTTCTAACCGTATCAGTCCGTTTGAGTTACAACGGTTGCGTCACATATTCGCACAACATGTATTTAGCGATATTTTTCTGATATTACTAGGTTGCATCGCTTTTAACAGTGAAACGATTGACTGTGGGACTTAATTGAACTGATTTTGGACTTTCACCTTATAAATGTGATAAATGAGACAATTGGACTCCAAGAAATAACATTCTTCTTAATTTGACATTATTGCTGGAACTCAGCCATTACACTGGGCGCTGTAGTAGCGCTTTATTTAAACATTTATATAAATAAGTCATTATTTACTGTGGGACCAAACCTAGCCGTTAGCGCGCGCTGAAGAAATAGAGATTGTTTCAAAAACTACATTTCATTGATTTTCTAACGGTATCAATCCGTTTGAGTTTCAATGGTTGCGTCACATATTCGTACCAACATGTATTTAGCGATATTTTTCTGATATTACTAGGTTGCATTGCTTTTAACAGTGAAATGATTGACTGTGGGACTCAATTAAACTGATTTTGGACTTTGGCCTTATAAATGTGATAAATGAGACAATTGAACTCCAAGAAATAACATTCTTCTTAACTTGACATGATTGCTGGAACTCAGCAAATACACTGGGCGCTGTGGTAGCGCTTTATTGAAAAATGTAGATAAATAAGTCATTTTTTACTGTGGAACCAATC
>JASGCC010003942.1:0-21816 GCA_030067915.1 Hydractinia echinata | reverse complement strand
ACCAACACCGCCACAACAATTCATCTCTCTCTTTTGTATGAATAACACAAGAAAGTTGTTGAAGTGAAAGAAAAGCGTTTGCACAAATCACTATAGCCACTATTTTGTGTTGTGATCAAAGTGAGCGGACGTGTTTTCTCTCGCTCTTTCAAAAAGTAAAATTATATACTATTAACTCGTAATTTATAAGTATATTTCTATTACAATGGCTCTTACAATGGAATCTATTAAAGAAATGATGAGGGAAATGTTCGAAGAACAGCGCGCAAGTATTTTGGACGAAACGAAGGAAATTTTGAAAAAGCAAGAAGAAACTTTCGCTACCATTGTTAGTTCGAACATGACAATACTCACAGAGAGCTGAATAATATCGAGAAACAATTGAGGAAACACTTCTGATAGATTGACGACAACTGAAAAGAACATAGAAGATTTTAAAAGAAGGGGGTTAATTTCCAGGAGGAAGGTTTTTGAAGCAAAATTAAGGATTTGAATGAACAGGTTGGATACGGACATTGAAGGTTAACTTGATGAAGTTGATGATAAAATGAGAGTGCTGGAGGATAGATGCAGAAGGAACAACTTAAGAATAGATGGAGTGAAGAAAATGCAAGTGAGACATGGGGTGACGTGGAAGAAAAGGTCCAGAGAGTATTACAGGACAAATTGCAAGTTGAAGGCGTACAAATATGAACGAAGCGCATCGAACAGGAAGAAGAAATGAAGGAAGACCAAGAACGATTCGTGATGAAGCTGCTGAGTTATAAGGACAAGGAACGTATTCTAAAGCTTGCAAAAATTTAAAAGGAACAAGCATCTACATCAACGAAGATTTCTTCGCCGGCAACAATGAAAATAAGAAAAGATCTATTTAAAGAAATAAAAAGAAGGAGAGAAAAGGAGAACGTGTTGGTATATAAGTACGATCGGATGTTAAATTGAAACCTGTTTCGTCAGTTATAATGGTGAGAACACTAAATAATTATTTATATATACTAAGTTGTTTAGTCTACTATTTTATTTGAACGTTTTACAAAAATAATATGGTGACAACCTAACATTTAATATTTCTTGATAATAATGAAAACAATAACTTTGAATAATTCTAACGATCCAGACGCGAATTTTTTTCCATAATAACAAAATTTGAAACTCAATGCTTTACATATAGCTGAGGCTAAAACACATTTTCATACTTTGCAAAGTAAAACATTTTCTCTGCTTAATGTAAATATAAGAGCATCAAAAAGAAATTTGAAATCTATGCTCGATGAACTTAATTTCTATTTCAAAATCATTTGCATTACAGAAACCTGGTGCCAAAGTAGGGATGCAGAAAATGATTCAAATTTAACAATTGTGAAAAGACATGTAAATTAAAATTCTTGGGAGTCTATCTTGATGAAACTTTATCATGGAGAGATCATATCAACATTTTAGAAAATAAAATAGCAAAAAATATTGGAGTCCTATATAAAGCGAAACCATACTTGAATGTTCGTTGCTTACGTGATTTGTATTTTCATTCATTACATAGCTATTTAACTTATTGTAACATTGCATGGGGTAGCACCAACCAAACTAAACTACATAAATTATATAATAACAAAAACATGCTTGTAGAATAATATTCGGAGGGAACAGATACACACCTTCGCAGACCAATTCTCCATAACTTAGAAGTACTGAATATTTTTCAATTGCAACGTGCACCAAGTTCTCTAGTTCATGTTTAAAGTTAAACATGGATTGGTACCTTCCAATTTTCACAAATCAATTTTCCAATATCGAGCATAGGTACAATACCAGGTATGCCAAAAAGTAATTTTATTATTCCAAAAACCATTCTTAAATCTACTACTTTTTTCATTCGACACAGAGGTCCCGTTATATGGAATTCATTC
The DNA here is from genome assembly GCA_030067915.1 of Hydractinia echinata. Taxonomy (NCBI): domain Eukaryota; kingdom Metazoa; phylum Cnidaria; class Hydrozoa; order Anthoathecata; family Hydractiniidae; genus Hydractinia; species Hydractinia echinata. The sequence continues at coordinate 19,912 of JASGCC010003942.1, read as the reverse complement.
TTAAAAGAAAATACGAAGCATAGTGATACTTTTAATCTCTTTAAAAAAGTAACAAAAGATAAGTTTACTTGGAACAGTTATCGACAAAAGAAAGTATGTTTAGGATAGATATTGTAAAAACATAGAAAAACTGAGAGTGAGAGTGTGAAAAAACATTATTCTTGTAAAATATAGGAAAGTATACTTTATAAGTATTATTATAGAAGCTCAACACTAGGGCTCATATTCATAGGGTTAGCATAAAGGTGTTAGCTAGGCCAAACAAGAATAATTTTCTCACTTTTATCCAGCTGAAGCTAGCTAACAAAATAAAATAATTCTTACATGATAAGACATAAGTTTCACAGTGACGAGCTCACCAAACTAGCAAAGCAACATAGTCGCACCAAAAATAATATGATATAGATAGTATTCTGAAAGTCGATAATAATATGATAAGCATATTATTTTACGGCCTTGCAAACACCGTGTAAAGCTCTGCTCCTAATATTTGCGTAGCTGATAATAAAAGATGGCGGACTATTTCACTTTTTCTTGTGTTTTTCTGCATTTTTCTTTAATTGTAGTGCTTCTTTGTATAAGCTACCTAATGCGATGTTACAGTAGTAACGTAGCTAAATAACAGACGGCTGGCTGTTTAAAGCAGTGAAAACAAACTAAATAGATTTTACCAGGCGGCTTTGGTTGTCTGGTAAAATGAAAGGCACCCTCCCACCCAGCTAGCTAGGCAGCTTTTTGTGTTTCTTGCTAAAATGATGCAGCTGCAACCTCAGCATGCCATGCTGTTGTGATATTCATTATCATCATTCATTATATATAATAGCTAGATGTATTTAGCTAGCTACAGTTTTTTAACCCTCTGAGTCCTGTGATATCAGTTTAGCTAGTCCAGTTTTAGTCTTTCATATACTGACAACTGGTGCTATTGCTGTCGCTTAGTGGTTTTAACTGAAATAATTGACAGGATATATCCCTTGATATTTGTGAGGCTAGCCATGTAAAATATGCACATCTATCTAATCTAACTACTGCTCGTCTTAATGTTGCTACACACAAATGTTGTTTAGACGTTTAGGGGGGAGGGGTGAAGGTTTAAGGGGCCTTCGAAAAAAAATTTGCGGCCCCGTTAGCGGGATATCGCCGCTAAGGGGAGGAGGGGGTCTGAAGTTTGAAAAAAGAATCCGCTAAGGATCGAGAAATTTCAAAAATTTGTTCGTGGACTGAAAATTCTTCGTCGTTCGCGAGCATAATTCCTCTTATCATCAATTCCGATAACTTTTATCTACAAAACACGCCCCTGAGCCAAGATTTATCCGAATGTGTGTATTTCATGGACGGAAATCCGCTAAAAGAGAGGGGGGAGGGGGTCCGAATCTTAACGGCGATATCCCGCTAACGGGGCCCAAAAATTTTTTTAGAAGGCCCTAATACGTTGACTTAGGCAAAATGACACAATTATATATAATAACAAGGACTTTTTTCCTAATAACAACAAGAAAAGTGTGTCATCACGTGTTAAGAACATTTTCTTTTTCTTTTATTTTGCTTTCAATTTAATTTCGTTTATCGATAAAATACTGACCAGCTGCAACCCTGTGTTTCCGCGGCATATGCTTTATAAGAGTAAGGCATTAGTTTTAGGGCTGTGGGTCTTGTTGTTATTATTTTAGTCAAGCGAGTAAATGTAAACAGAAACAGCTCAGTGAAGAGCAATTCGGACAGCTTCAATTACAATATTTTGTGATTGATTGCCTTGAAATAAGGAACTTTGGCGTCCAAATGAGTGTACATACAGTATAATGTATGAGTTGCTTATGGTATGAGTGATATTGGTAAGATATTTTACCCTAAACAAAATAATATTATATTATATATATATTATATACTGTATAATATTTTCTCAAAATAAAGACATTATTATTATAATAGGAGCTGCTTGAACAAAACCTGACCCAAATTTTTCTTGAAACAATAATGATCCCTGAAGACTAGTTGTTCCCTATGCAAGGTATAAAAGGGACACAAATTTTAAAACAAATTTGAGTATTATGTTATAAAATGATATATTTTTATCTTTAGATTGTGCACTCAAAAAATTGCTTTCACGCCCTGTGAAACCAAAACAAAAAAAAACACGGTTTATAGAATTCAAACGAGACCCCTTGGACAGGTTCATTTGTTGTTTTTATCTAAAATAAACATTACTTGGAACTTTAGAAAATAAAATTATTATTGTTTATTTTATTTCCTTAGGACAGAGAGTTTTCAAAGTCCCATCCAGATTGTCAGGTATTAATGATTAGAACGTAATGGACTATTGTTCATGTTAGATTTTTACTTCGTAAACTCCCGTTCACTATTACGGTGAATATTTTACATCCCCTTTAAAATATTGACCGCTATTATTTTCATTTGTTTACCAAGGTGATATGGAGTGGTGAGTGGAGTGAATGGCACAGGAAAATCGACTGGAGAAGAAACTGAGCAACTGTTCAGTTTTTTTATCGCGTTTTTGGTAATACAACTAACATCAGTCACCCGAAAGTAAGTCTTCAAAATTTAAGGGGGGGGGGGAGGTGAGTTCTCCATATTTATAAAGCGAATGGTTATACTCTAGAAATTTTTTTTATAGATAGAGAAGAAACCATAACTGTGATGGTATTTGCATGGAACAAAAGAAAAATATTGAAAACTTCCTCAGAACTTAGACGACGATATATCAAGGTTTATTCATACACTTGATATTCCATTTTATCATTCCGTTAACAATATTTTATTTTAACGTTTTGTGCATTTAGAATGAAAGCGAACTTGCAAAAACCACAGATGCATTGAAAATTATAAAAAATGACATGAAATGTAGATTGTGATGAAACAATTGTTGCAGTGGTTGGAGGAGGTTCAAAGTGCGCCCGAGGTTCTTATATTAAATAAATACAAAGATATCCGTTACTGAGCAATAAAAAATCAACATTTCAGAATATTATTTTTTTTTAATTAGGAATTAAAAACACGAGACATCGAAAACTACTCTCAGATGTAGAAAAGGCACTGCTTCTATTGACAACCTTCAGGATTCGTCTTATGCATCGTTAATTAACTCGTCAATGGTTTTTCCGAAGCAAATAAAAAGCATTTGTATTACCGATTATTAGAATTTGACAGAGCAAGCAAAGATGACGAAGCTCGCAAGACTACTTCCTCAAATTACAGAAACGTCTTTAAAGGAAGCATACCGATCTCTGCCTGCACGATATTTGGAAGCCACTTCTGGAGCAACAAATTGAAAAGCTGTTCTTAGAAAAAGTAGTGATTGTTCACAAATTAAAAAAGTTGCAGGGTATATTGTGCTTTTTATTTGTGTGAAAAATAAGGTTAATCTAAAGCGAATATTTAAATCGAAATATCTATGACGGAGGAAAATTGCGTAGGCCATGATTATGGAATTCTGAATCCCAATTTGCTTATTTTTGCATGCTGTATAATTTATACATCAATTTATTCAAATTCACTGCTTTGTCTTATCATCATGATTTTTAACATAGACACAAGCAAGAGGCGTCATGTCATGAGAGGCAAACAGGCCACTGTAAATAAGAAAATCAAGGATATTTTAGATGAATACTGTTTACTGTTCAGTTTAAATGTTAAAAACTGTTTTCGAAAGCTGTGAGAAAGGGGTGTTCGCCTGGCAAAACGTGCATGACGTTTCAATTACTGGTAGTGGTGAGTATACGTTAATGGTTGCATTTTATACGTCCCTTTAACACATTTTTAAGGATACAATCATTTTTTTATAGTATTAGGAACTATTTAGTCTCAGAAATATATGTCGCAGTTGTTTGTGGTTACACAGTGTGAGCTTGACAAATCTTGTTTTTTAATACGTTGTAGCAACGTCAAATACACGTCTCTAGACTATATTGCTCATTTTGGTATTTTTTATTCCCAGCTTATATTTTGAAATTCTTTAGTATATGTCAGAGTTTGACTTCAATATTTTATGTAGCTGTTGACAGACGTGTATGTGTTGAAAAGTGGATTCGCCAAAACCACTTCCTAGAAGAACGTGTTATATTACAAAATGAAATGAAGAATTGTTTGAAGTTTTACCATAACAAAATAACAATGTTAACTGCTAAATTGGACCATACCAGTAAGACCCACATTTTTTGTATAATTGTCCTTAGGTAGTGTTAATTATGGAATAAAATATATCTAGATATATTTTTTTTTATTAGGAGCGAAAGGTAGTACTGTTGAAATACAATCTGCTGAGGAAGAGCAGCCTTCTGAAGATGGAATCACGGAAGAATATTCTTCGAATAAGTTACAAGTATGTTCTACCTTGGTTATATATTGCATTTGCACAGGATGAATAATCTCGCCAAAACACATTTTTTTGTTGGGTACATATTGTAATTAAAAAATTCCGTGCCAAAACTTTGCCACTGTGGTATTGTAGTGTAAATAAGTATTAATTATTAAGACGAAGAAGTTCCTTGACAATTTCTGGCCCTTCGATTAATTGATATTTCATTAATTTTTTTTTCGGTTTTGCTTTAGCGTCGATCGTATAAAGGGGAACTAATGCTTGTGCGGCTTGGTATTTGGTTTTATCGCAATCAAATGGAAAAAGCAATTGAAGATTTCCGGGTCGATCATTGATTCTACTGGATATATACCGACCAATTTTCTGGAATATTGATTCTAGCGAAATTAGCCATTCGGTGGAAGAAGAAGGTAGAGATGGCGTAGAAGATGGTGGCGATGTAGAAGATGTTGACGAGCCTGAAGAGCTAGAAATACAATTGATCAAGATGATGTAAATATCACCAGAGATTTCATTGTTAATTGCGGTGAGGAATTGGCAGTGCGTTACAAATTTGATGATTGTCCTACAATCATCCGTAATGGTTGTCAAATATTTTTTACCTGAAACGTGTTGTCAAAGTAAATTGAACGGTTCGAATGGTAGCAGTGCGTGTGGGATAATAGCGTTGTTAATGGGGTATCTAGTACGTGGTGTCAAATCAACAATGGATATAGAGATATTGTTCAACAGAATTTTACCCCTATTTTGTGGTGCAATCGATATATATATATATATATATATATCCCTATATAAAATCTATGATCGAGAAAACAGAAAGTTTTTTGAAGCGCCTCCGTTGGAAAGCACATTTTTTCTTGCACAGTAACCCCGATGAAAATAATGACACACAAGGAAAGCAGTAAGGAGAACTTTGGATTTAAAACAGATTCCGTACCACCAACAGATCGCTCTGTTAACACCTTTTGAAAGTGACATGTATGAATTAGTAACGAAACATACAATTCCGAAATCAAAACAACGAATTCCAGCAGAAACTCAAAAAGAAAGTAAAAGAAATTAAAGTCATCCGACAACTTACTAATTCCCGCTGACAAAACAACAAACTTATATAACATGACAACTGATCGTTATAAATCACTGCTCGCCGAAAATATCACAAAATCCTACAAAAAGAGCGAACTCAATACTAAACAAAAAATTGACCTAGAAACAAAGATAGCTGCAAAGTCGCTGGGCATAGAAAAGCGAATGGAGTGTTATGCCTGAAAAACCAGCATTCTTAACTCTAAAGGACCATAAAGAGAACTTTCAGACGAAGCTGCCGTGCAGATTGATCAATCCTGCGAAAGCGAAATCGGTGTTGTATCTAAGCATTATTTAGAAAGCAATCAACAAAAAGGTATTAGAAGCGTACGGTTTAAACCAATGGCGTAACACATCTTCTGTCATTAACTGGTTTATTAATATTGAAAATAAGCAGAAATGTCGATTTATTAAGTTTGATATAGCCGAATTTTACCCGTCTATATCAGAAAAGCTGTTGAACAAAGCAATTCAATTTGCAAAGACAGTAACAGATATTACACCAGAAACAGTTAACATTATCAAACTAGCCAGAAAGTCGTTACTATTTCGAACACAGCAAATCCCACATGGGTCAAAAAGGTGCTAACCCCATCATTTGACGTCACAATGGGTAGTTTTGATGGCGCGGAAATATGTGAACTTGTAGGACTTTATATTTTAAATAAACTGTCCTCAATTATTAACATCAATAACGTTGGTCTTTATCGAGATGACGGCCTCGGCAGTAATGGAAAATGCCAACGGGGCCAAGAATGGACAAAACACGGAAAGACATTATCGAACTATTTAAGAAAGAAGATCTATCAATAACAATCGATACTAACCTATCTGCAACTGACTTCCTGGATGTTTCACTCGATTTGAATTCCGGAAAATACTTTCCATACCATAAACCAAACAGCAAGCCGTTGTATGTTAACGCGCAGTCCAATCACCCACCGACCATCCTCAAGCAACTCCCTGTTATGATCAACCAACGATTAATCCAACTATCATGTGATAAAGAAGAGTTCGATAAAGCCAAACAGTTCTATCAAACATCACTTGACGTAAGTGGCTATAAAATATTCTGAAATATGACCAGCGTGATTTAACAAGACCAAACAGAAATCGATTGAGAAATGTTATATGGTACAATCCCCCATATAATATGAACGTTATTACAAATGTCGGCAAGAGGTTCTTGCAGCTTGTACGAAAGCACTTTCCAAAAAACCACCAGCTGAATAAATCTTCAACACCAATACATTGAAAGTCAGCTACTCTTGCACACCTAGTATGCATAACATCATAAGTCAATCGCAATTCCAGCCTGCTCAATAACACAGATGATCAACAAAATCGATCCTGCAACTGCCGATCAAAACCAAACTGCCCACTAAATGGTGATTGTTTGAAATCAATGCATCGTTTACAAAGCAGAAGTAATTGCGGACGGGGAAACATCGATCTACTTTGGAGCAAGTGAAGGAGAATTTAAGACGCGCTACAATAACCATGTTAAATCGTTCCGACACAAAAGGTATGAAAACGAAACGGAACTATCGAAACTGATATGGAGACTGAAAGATGAATCCAAACCGTACCAACTGTCATGGAGTATCGCTGCAAGAGCATTCCCATACAAATGTGGAACACGGAGATGTGACCTTTGCTTGTCCGAAAAAACACTCATAATAAGATCTGAACCCAAGGGACTCTTGAATAAACGAACTGAGCTCTTATCGAAATGCCGACATAGAAATAAGTTTATAATAGGAAACATTAAATAGCTATATTTCTATTCCCTGTGGTAACAAACTAGATGTTTTAAACAATTTTCTAAAGTTATGTTTTAATTGTAACCTGATGATTGTACAAGATACATGAAACTTAAAGTTGTTACAAAGTTGTAATATTCTTACTTGTTCAACAAATATTATAAGGCTCTGTTTTTTACATTGAGCACTCTGGAAACCAAGAAGAACCGTTTAACACATATATATATATATATATATATATATATATATATATATATATATATATATATATATATATATTTAACAATTTCAAAGAATAAAATAATGTGTGTGGCGAATATTGGAAGCAATTGTTACCAATAACTAAATGTATGAAACCTATTTTGTTTCTTGCAGTGTCGGGAACAATAATTTTGGTGGTAGTAATCAGAATTTTGATGCTTGCTTGTTTATTGTCACCATGTAATTTCTGTTGCAAAATTGTCACTGGATGATGTATATACTACAATAAAGTTGTTGATTCCTATTGATGAATATAAAAATATATATATTTATAATTTTATTCTCCTTTTAGTGAAAGTCTATGTTACTTAGATTTTTTAAGCTCACAGTATAATGTATGAGTTGCTTATGGTATGAGTGATATTGGTAAGATATTTTACCCTAAACAAAATAATATTATATTATATATATATATATACTGTAATAATATTTTCTCAATAAAAGACATTATTATTATAATAGGAGCTGCCTTGAACAAAACCTGCCCAAATTTTTCTTGAAACAATAATGATCCCTGAAGACTAGTTTGTTCCCTATGCAAGGTATAAAAGGGACACAAATTTTAAAACAAATTTGAGTATTATGTTATAAAATGATATATTTTTTATCTTTAGATTGTGCACTCAAAAAATTGCTTTCACGCCCTGTGAAACCAAAACAAAAAAAAACACGGTTTATAGAATTCAAACGAGACCCTTGGACAGGTTCATTTGTTGTTTTTATCTAAAATAAACATTACTTGGAACTTTAGAAATAAAATTTTTATTGTTTATTTTATTTCCTTAGGACAGAGAGTTTTCAAAGTCCCATCCACACCAAAGAAGAAGTACAGACCACGGAAAAAAAAATTAGTCACAGAGAAAGCTCTTCCTGATAACGATGGTAGAGATAATATTGCTGGTTTTAAAGTTAGGCGAAACTGGCCTTTTTAATTTTTTTATCAAATAGGGTATTGTTTTTTAGCTGCCAATAGTGAAGATTACTTCGGTTATGATGAAAGTGATTCAAATATTTACACACAAAACTCAGGTATATATATGTGGCTTGTGGTATTTATAATGCAAAAAATGGTTTAGCTGATGTATATATATTCAATTTTTTATTTTATTTTAATATTTGATATATATATATTATTTAGGCGGAACCCCAGTTAAAAATTTGTGTCGATTTGTTACAACAAATGGTAAATAATGGTCAAAAAAAAAAAGTACAAGCGAAAAACATGGTTTCAAAGGTCACAATCTACACTTGCAGAATGGGAAAAGTTGCAGAGTATGATTTGGGAAGTGATGTTATCCAGGGAAGTGTTAGATGACTGCTGTCATGTATGCAGAGAAAGAGAACCTGTCATCAAATGCAATCACTGTCATGAAAACTCTTTGTGCTACCTATGTGATGATATTGTTCATTCTACATTGCCATTGCATGATAGATGTTTATTTTCTGAAGATTATGCCAAAAAATTAATACCATGGGAATCAGCTAATGAACATCATGAAATAGAGCTGTCAAGTATGTTCTAATTGTTGTATTCGTTATGGGGAAATTATTTTATTTCACTTATTTATTCCTTTCTTAATTTCAGAAAAAACTCTTAAATTAAAGTGCATGTCATGTACATGTTGTGGTGGGAAAAATTTGACAAAGAGAATAACTGAAGAAGTTTGCATTATAGTTACTCTAAAAGGTACATGTAATATTATTTTTGTGGGTTGTTGATTTTGGGTTCACTTATTAAGTTTTATTAACTTATTGTGATTATCATTTGAAAGTGTATGACAATAATTGCCATATTTTCAGTATATACAGCTCTATTTCTAACATTACTAATTATTCTTGCAATGCATTTTACTATAGGACGATTTGATCTGCACAAGCATCATTTGCTTTGTGAAGACTGTTCTACTGTCATTGATCCATTCACTATTGGTGTTTTACTGAAGTCTGGCTATTGGCCTGGTAGTGTCTTATCAATAAATTATTTAATTAAAGAAGAAGTATTTATTCTCTGGGACACCTTCAGAAAGCGTATGCCTGGAAGTTCAGAAAGAGCCTTTCTCATGTCACTGAATGATATTTCCAATGACAACGGTCGGGTTAGTTGATTGTGGTATTATTATATATATTCTATACTGATGAAGGCTTGTTAGCCGAAATATATATTGTTCCAATAAATGTGTTTTTTTTCTAATTTATATTCTACACACATTATTTGCATTGGCTTATATGTTGATATATTCTATATAGTAATGTATACAGTTGCAGTGCTTTTATGACATATACAACATTTTTCTAGACTGGTATCATTGATCCTACAAATTTTTCTATGTCATTCAAACAATGGAATTTTGGTTGCACGAAAAAGATAGAATTCAAGAAAAAAACTGGCTGGAGTGCCCGCCATGTGAAATTCAGCAGCATAGTTGTCATGTTGATGGCAATAGCAAGTTATACCGCTATCGACTTGGGAAGTAAGTGTTTTTACAATAATCCATTTTTTCATATTTATTTGTGACATATGATGTAAGCGTAGTTTAGATTTAAAAAAAATATTCTTTGTGTATGACTTTTTAGCATGCCAGGTAATGTAAGATAGTGTTAAAATAAACATACAACTGTATGAAAATAGCACGCTACAGATTGTAGTTTATGTTATATTCACATTCAGTAAATGTTCTATTTTCTTGAAGGAGGAAAAGACCAAGTCATTATGCTGATAATTTTTTTGCATCAAATGAAATTGTAAAAAAGTATGTTGATGGAATTTATGGTGTCAATGCCTTAAAGAATGTAAGTCTGTTTGTCAAGCTTACTTCGAACACAGCCATGTTCTTCTTGTCAAACATTTTTTCTACATTTTTCTGTTGCTAAATAAGAGAAAAATGAGATAGTAGAAACTCTAAATTAGTTATATTCCTTTGATCATGTTGAAGTATGTGAAACCCACACAATAATTAAAGAGGGAAATATCTACATTGCAAGGAAAGATATCCTTAGAGTTTGCTGGGTGAGATTCTCACTAGTAGGAACTCTAAATTAGTTATATTCCTTTGATCATGTTGAAGTATGTGAAACCACACAATAATTAAAGAGGGAAATATATCTACATTGCAAGGAAACATATCCTTAGAGTTTGCTGGGTGAGATTCTCACTAGTAGGAACTCTAAATTAGTTATATTCCTTTGATCATGTTGAAGTATGTGAAACCACACAATAATTAAAGAGGGAAATATCTACATTGCAAGGAAAGAAATCCTTAGAGTTTGCTGGGTGAGATTCTCACTAGTAGGAACTCTAAATTAGTTATATTTGTTTCATAATGTGAAGTAACACGAAGCAAATTTTATATGCAATGTATTTTTGTATAGTTACCCAATAACTCGAGATGGTGGTGGTAATTGGACTGCTGCCAAAAACACGAAAAGGAAATGGGGATCGCTTGATGAAACTGGAATTGAAGTTGCGACTTGTAGACATTGCATTGCACAAAAAGCTATCAATATGTTCAGGGTGAACTTTTCGCATATCCAATGTTTTAATGAAAACATTTATGCTACCTAGAAACGTAAAATTTGCATATGCAGATGTGATGTGTAAGTTATGGAACTTCACTATCCGACACGAAACTTCATTCATTGATCACATCCAGCCAGCGTTATCAGTGATGCATGCAAAAGGACATGCATTAGATTGTCAGGTATTAATGATTAGAACGTAATGGACTATTGTTCATGTTAGATTTTTACTTCGTAAACTCCCGTTCACTATTACGGTGAATATTTACATCCCCTTTAAAATATTGACCGCTATTATTTTCATTTGTTTACCAAGGTGATATGGAGTGGTGAGTGGGTGAATGGCACAGGAAAATCGACTGGAGAAGAAACTGAGCAACTGTTCAGTTTTTTATCGCGTTTTGGTAATACAACTAAACATCAGTCACCCGAAAGTAAGTCTTCAAAATTTAAGGGGGGGGGGGAGGTGAGTTCTCCATATTTATCAAGCGAATGGTTATACTCTAGAAATTTTTTATAGATAGAGAAGAAACCATAACTGTGATGGTATTTGCATGGAACAAAAGAAAAATATTGAAAAACTTCCTCAGAACTTAGACGACGATATATCAAGGTTTATTCATACACTTGATATTCATTTATCATTCCGTTAACATATTTTATTTTAACGTTTTGTGCATTTAGAATGAAAGCGAACTTGCAAAAACCACAGATGCATTGAAAATTATAAAAAATGACATGAATGTAGATTGTGATGAAACAATTGTGCAGTGGTTGGAGAGGTTCAAAAGTGCGCCCGAGGTTCTTATATTAAAATAAATACAAAGATATCCGTTACTGAGCAATAAAAAAATCACATTTCAGAATATTATTTTTTTTTAATTAGGAATTAAAAACACGAGACATCGAAAACTACTCTCAGATGTAGAAAAGGCACTGCTTCTTATTGACAACCTTCAGGATTCGTCTTATGCATCGTTAATTAACTCGTCAATGGTTTTTCCGAAGCAAATAAAAAGCAATTTGTAATTACCGATTATTAGAATTTGACAGAGCAAGCAAAGATGACGAGCTCGCAAGACTACTTCCTCAAATTACAGAAACGTCTTTAAAGGAAGCATACCGATCTCTGCTGCACGATATTTGGAAGCCACTTCTGGAGCAACAAATTGAAAAGCTGTTTTTAGAAAAAGTAGTGATTGGTTCACAAATTAAAAAAGTTGCAGGTATATTGTGATTTTTATTTGTGTGAAAAATAAGGTTAATCTAAAGCGAATATTTAAATCGAAATATCTATGACGGAGGAAAATTGCGTAGGCCATGATTATGGAATTCTGAATCCCAATTTGCTTATTTTTGCATGCTGTATAATTTATACATCAATTTATTCAAATTCACTGCTTTGTCTTATCATCATGATTTTTAACATAGACACAAGCAAGAGGCGTCATGTCATGAGAGGCAAACAGGCCACTGTAAATAAGAAAATCAAGGATATTTTAGATGAATACTGTTTACTGTTCAGTTTAAATGTTAAAACTGTTTCGAAAGCTGTGAGAAAGGGGTGTTCGCCTGGCAAAACGTGCATGACGTTCAATTACTGGTAGTGGGTGAGTATACGTTAATGGTTGCATTTTATACGTCCCTTTAACACATTTTTAAGGATACAATCATTTTTTATAGTATTAGGAACTATTTAGTCTCAGAAATATATGTCGCAGTTGTTTGTGGTTACACAGTGTGAGCTTGACAAATCTTGTTTTTTAATACGTTGTAGCAACGTCAAATACACGTCTCTAGACTATATTGCTCATTTTGGTATTTTTTATTCCCAGCTTATATTTTGAAATTCTTTAGTATATGTCAGAGTTTGACTTCAATATTTTTATGTAGCTGTTGACAGACGTGTATGTGTTGAAAAGTGGCTTCGCCAAAACCACTTCCTAGAAGAACGTGTTATATTACAAATGAAATGAAGAATTGTTTGAAGTTTTACCATAACAAAATAACAATGTTAACTGCTAAATTGGACCATACCAGTAAGACCCACATTTTTTGTATAATTGTCCTTAGGTAGTGTTAATTATGGAATAAAATATATCTAGATATATTTTTTTTATTAGGAGCGAAAGGTAGTACTGTTGAAATACAATCTGCTGAGGAAGAGCAGCCTTCTGAAGATGGAATCACGGAAGAATATTCTTCGAATAAGTTACAAGTATGTTCTACCTTGGTTATATATTGCATTTGCACAGGATGAATAATCTCGCCAAAACACATTTTTTTGTTGGGGTACATATTGTAATTAAAAAATTCCGTGCCAAAACTTTGCCACTGTGGTATTGTAGTGTAAATAAGTATTAATTATTAAGACGAAGAAGTTCCTTGACAATTTCTGGCCCTTCGATTAATTGATATTTCATTAATTTTTTTTCGGTTTTGCTTTAGCGTCGATCGTATAAAGGGAACTAATGCTGTGCGGCTTGGTATTTGGTTTTTATCGCAATCAAATGAAAAGCAATTGAAGATTTCCGGTCGATCATTGATCTCTACTGGATATATACCGACCAATTTTCTGGATATTGATTCTAGCGAAATTAGCCATTCGGTGGAAGAAGAAGGTAGAGAGGCGTAGAAGATGGTGGCGATGTAGAAGATGTTGACGAGCCTGAAGAGCTAGAAAATACAATGATCAAGATGATGTAAATATCACCAGAGATTTCATTGTTAATTGCGGTGAGGAATTGGCAGTGCCGTTACAAATTTGATGATTGTCCTACAATCAATCCGTAATGGTTGTCAAATATTTTTTACCTGAAACGTGTTGTCAAGTAAATTGAACGGTTCGAATGGTAGCAGTGCGTGTGTGATAATAGCGTTGTTAATGGGGTATCTAGTACGTGGTGTCAAATCAACATGGATATAGAGATATTGTTCAACAGATTTTACCCCTTATTTTGTGTGCAATCGACATCGGCAATTATCTCTATGAAAGGTGTGGGGCTATGGGCCTTTTATATGTAGAAGAGGCTATTTCGGCGCTACCCCACTTCCATAGACGTCCATATTCCTGGAAAGAGACTAATGTCCACATTAAAGGTAGTGGTGAAAACACGCTATTTTCTTATTTTCAAAACATGGACGATGAAGATATCCATTGTTTTTACGTCCTCGTCATCAAAGAAAAGGCTTTTTCGATATTTCCGTCTCGGAATGGTATAACGGTTATTGATACCCATTGTCACGGACAATACGGTGGCTCGATATCTGTGCTTGAAGAATTGTCATGTTACAATTTTTCCGCCACAGACGATGTTGAAATAGCCTATTTGTGTAAATGTGTATCGTTCTGTTAATGTCATGGTTTTGTTTATTGACGGAAGAAATTTCCGCGAGTCGAAAAATACAATAGCCTCGTGTTTTTTATAGGAAAAACTGATATCTCAAAGAATATTTTATCGATGTTTCAATTCATGCTGTTTTTTAAAGTTTTATTATTTTTATGCTGTGTTCACACGTTCTTCGACTTTTAATTAGGCGAACCACTTTTTCAAGTTCAATCTAATATTTTGTGTATAGGGAAGCTGATTGCTTTAACGTTATTTATGCACTTGTACATTATTAAAGTACTAAACAACATATCGTGTCATTTATTTGTTTATATCGTTGCATCTTATTATGAACCATTCTGACTAGACCTAAACAATATCTACGATAAATAACAATTTTAATTCGTAGAAACCACCTTTTCCCATACAACGAAATACATTCTTGGAGTTCGCTGATTGAGATTTCTCACTCGTGGGAAAACTCTAAGTTGGTTAAGTTCCTGAAGTAAGGTCAATGCACACAAAAAAATCGATAACGAATGAGAGCTACCTCTATCTACAGCGAAATCTATTCTTAGAGTTCGCTGATTGAGATTCTCACTCGTGGAAACTCTAAGTTGGTTTTGTTCGTTAAGTTAGTTCAATGCACACAAAACAAATCGAAAACGAATGAGAGCTATCTCTATGTATAGCGACATACATTCTTAGAGTTCGCTGATTGAGATTTTCACTCGTGGAAACTCTAAGTGGATTATGTTCGTTCAGTTAGGTCAATGTACACAAAACAAATCGAAAACGAATGAGAGCTACCTCTATGTACAGCGAAATACATTCTTAGAGTTCGCTGATTGAGATTCTCACTAGTGGAAACTCTAAGTTGGTTATGAGGTCAATGTACATAAAACAAATCGAAAACGAATGAGAGCTACCTCTATGTACAGCGAAATCTATTCCTAGAGTTCACTGATTGAGATTTTCACTAGTGGAAACTCTAAGTTGGTTATGTTCGTTTAGTTAGGTCAATGCACACAAAACAAATCGATAACGAATGAGAGCTACCTCTATGTATAGCGACATACATTCTTAGAGTTCGCTGATTGAGATTTTCACTCGTGGAAACACTAAGTTGATTATGTTCGTTCAGTTAGGTCAATGCACACAAAACAAATCGAAAACGAATGAGAGCTATCTCTATGTATAGCGACATACATTCTTAGAGTTCGCTGATTGAGATTTTCACTCGTGGAAACTCTAAGTGGATTATGTTCGTTCAGTTAGGTCAATGTACACAAAACAAATCGAAAACGAATGAGAGCTACCTCTATGTACAGCGAAATACATTCTTAGAGTTCGCTGATTGAGATTCTCACTAGTGGAAACTCTAAGTTGGTTATGAGGTCAATGTACATAAAACAAATCGAAAACGAATGAGAGCTACCTCTATGTACAGCGACATACATTCTTAGAGTTCGCTGATTGAGATTCTCACTCGTGGAAACTCTAAGTTGGTTATGTTCGTTAAGTAAGGTCAATGCACACAAAACAAATCGATAACGAATGAGAGTTACCTCTATGTATAGCGAAATACATTCTTAGAGTTCGCTGATTGAGATTCTCACTAGTGGAAACTCTAAGTTGGTTATAAGTTAGGTCAATGCACACAAAAAAATCGATAACGAATGAGAGCTACCTCTATGTATAGCGACATACATTCTTAGAGTTCGCTGATTGAGATTCTCACTCGTGGAAACTCTAAGTTGGTTATGTTCGTTAAGTAAGGTCAATGCACACAAAACAAATCGATAACGAATGAGAGTTACCTCTATGTATAGCGAAATACATTCTTAGAATTCGCTGATTGAGATTCTCACTAGTGGAAACTCTAAGTTGGTTATGTTCGTTAAGTTAGGTCAATGCACCAAAACAAATCGATAACGAATGAGCTACCTCTATGCACAGCGAAATTCATTCTTAGAGTTCGCTGATTGAGATTCTCACTAGTGGAAACTCTAAGTTGGTTTTGTTCGTTAAGTTAGGTCAATGCACCAAAACAAATCGAAAACGAATGAGAGCCATCTCTATGTATAGCGAAATACATTCTTAGAGTTCGCTGATTGAAATTCTCACTAGTGGATACTCTAAGTTGGTTATGTTCGTTAAGTTAGGTCAATGCACACAAAACAAATCGATAACGAATGAGAGCTATCTCTATGTACAGCGACATACATTCTTAGAGTCGCTGATTGAATTCTCACTAGTGGAAACTCTAAGTTTGGTTATGAGGTCAATGTACAAAAACAAATCGATAACGAATGAGAGCTATCTCTATGTACAGCGACATACATTCTTAGAGTTCGCTGATTGAGATTTTTCACTAGTGGAAACTCTAAGTTGGTTATGTTCAGTTAGTCAATGCACAAAACAAATCGATAACGAATGAGAGCTACCTCTATGTACAGCGCATTATTCTTAGAGTTCGCTGATTGAGATTCTCACTAGTGGAAACTCTAAGTTGGTTTTGTTCGTTAAGTTAGTTCAATGTACACAAAACAAATCGAAAACGAATGAGAGCTATCTCTATGTATAGCGACATACATTCTTAGAGTTCGCTGATTGAGATTTTCACTCGTGGAAACTCTAAGTTGATTATGTTCGTTCAGTTAGGTCAATGTACACAAAACAAATCGATAACGAATGAGAGCTACCTCTATCTACAGCGAAATCTATTCTTAGAGTTCGCTGATTGAGATTTCACTCGTGGAAACTCTAAGTTGGTTTTGTTCGTTAGTTAGTTCAATGCACACAAAACAAATCGAAAACGAATGAGAGCTATCTCTATGTATAGCGACATACATTCTTAGAGTTCGCTGATTGAGATTTCACTCGTGGAAACTCTAAGTGGTTATGAGGTCAATGTACACAAAACAAATCGAAAACGAATGAGAGCTACCTCTATGTACAGCGAAATACATTCTTAGAGTTCGCTGATTGAGATTCTCACTAGTGGAAACTCTAAGTTGGTTATGAGTTAGTCAATGTACAAAAAAAATCGAAAACGAATGAGAGCTACCTCTATGTACAGCGAAATCATTCTAGAGTTCGCTGATTGAGATTTTCACTAGTGGAAACTCTAAGTTGGTTATGTTCGTTTAGTTAGGTCAATGCACACAAAACAAATCGAAACGAATGAGAGCTACCTCTATGTATAGCGACATACATTCTTAGAGTTCGCTGATTGAGATTTTCACTCGTGGAAACTCTAAGTTGGTTATGTTCAATGTTAGGTCAATGCACAAAACAAATCGAAAACGAATGAGAGCTATCTCTATGTATAGCGACATACATTCTTAGAGTTCGCTGATTGAGATTTTCACTCGTGGAAACTCTAAGTGGTTATGTTCGTTCAGTTAGGTCAATGTACACAAAACAAATCGAAAACGAATGAGAGCTACCTCTATGTACAGCGAAATACATTCTTAGAGTTCGCTGATTGAGATTCTCACTAGTGGAAACTCTAAGTTGGTTATGTTCGTGTTAGGTCAATGTACACAAAACAAATCGAAAACGAATGAGAGCTACCTCTATGTACAGCGAAATCATTCTTAGAGTTCGCTGATTGAGATTCTCACTCGTGGAAACTCTAAGTTGGTTTGTTCGTTAGTTAGTCAATGCACACAAAACAAATCGAAAACGAATGAGAGCTATCTCTATGTATAGCACAATACATTCTTAGAGTTCGCTGATTGAGATTTCACTCGTGGAAACTCTAAGTTTGTTATTAGGTCAATGCACAAAACAAATCGAAAACGAATGAGAGCTACTCTATGTACAGCGAAATACATTCTTAGAGTTCTGATTGAGATTCTCACTAGTGGAAACTCTAAGTTGGTTATGTTCGTTAGTTAGGTCAATGTACAAAACAAATCGAAAACGAATGAGAGCTACCTCTATGTACAGCGAAATACATTCTAGAGTTCGCTGATTGAGATTTCACTAGTGGAAACTCTAAGTTGGTTATGTTCGTTAGTTAGGTCAATGCACACAAAACAAATCGATAACGAATGAGAGCTACCTCTATGTATAGCGACATACATTCTTAGAGTTCGCTGATTGAGATTTCACTCGTGGAAACTCTAAGTTGATTATGTTCGTTCAGTTAGGTCAATGCACACAAAACAAATCGAAAACGAATGAGAGCTACTCTATGTATAGCGAAACATTCTTAGAGTTCGCTGATTGAGATTTCACTAGTGGAAACTCTAAGTTGGTTATGTCGTCAAGTTAGGTCAATGCACAAAACAAATCGAAAACGAATGAGAGCTACTCTATGTATAGCGAAATACATTCTTAGAGTTCGCTGATTGAGATTCTCACTAGTGGAAACTCTAAGTTGGTTATGTTCGTTATTAGGTCAATGCACACAAAACAAATCGAAACGAATGAGAGCTACTCTATGTACAGCGAAATACATTCTTAGAGTTCGCTGATTGAGATTTCACTAGTGGAAACTCTAAGTTGGTTATGAGGTCAATGCACAAAAACAAATCGATAACGAATGAGAGCTACCTCTATGTACAGCGACATACATTCTTAGAGTTCGCTGATTGAGATTTCACTAGTGGAAACTCTAAGTTGGTTATGTTCGTTAAGTTAGGTCAATGCACAAAAACAAATCGATAACGAATGAGAGCTACCTCTATGTATAGCGATACATTCTTAGAGTTCGCTGATTGAGATTTCACTAGTGGAAACTCTAAGTTGGTTATGTTCGTTAAGTTAGGTCAATGCACAAAACAAATCGATAACGAATGAGAGCTACCTCTATGTACAGCGAAATTCATTCTTAGAGTTCGCTGATTGAGATTCTCACTAGTGGAAACTCTAAGTTGGTTATGTTAGGTCAATGCACAAAAACAAATCGAAAACGAATGAGAGCTACTCTATGTACAGCGAAATACATTCTTAGAGTTCGCTGATTGAGATTCTCACTAGTGGAAACTCTAAGTTGGTTATGTTCGTTAAGTTAGGTCAATGCACACAAAACAAATCGAAACGAATGAGAGCTATCTCTATGTACAGCGAATACATTCTTAGAGTTCGCTGATTGAGATTCTCACTAGTGGAAACTCTAAGTTGGTTATGAGGTCAATGTACAAAAACAAATCGAAAACGAATGAGAGCTACTCTATGTACAGCGAAATCATTCTTAGAGTTCGCTGATTGAGATTTCACTCGTGGAAACTCTAAGTTGGTTATGTTCGTTAGTTAGGTCAATGCACACAAAACAAATCGAAACGAATGAGAGCTACTCTATGTACAGCGAAATACATTCTTAGAGTTCGCTGATTGAGATTTCACTCGTGGAAACTCTAAGTTGGTTATGTTCGTTAGTTAGGTCAATGTACACAAAACAAATCGAAAACGAATGAGAGCTACTCTATGTACAGCGAAATACATTCTTAGAGTTCGCTGATTGAGATTCTCACTAGTGGAAACTCTAAGTTGGTTTGAGGTCAATGTACATAAAACAAATCGAAACGAATGAGAGCTACCTCTATGTACAGCGAAATCATTCTTAGAGTTCGCTGATTGAGATTTTCACTAGTGGAAACTCTAAGTTGGTT
>JASGCC010003941.1:0-21823 GCA_030067915.1 Hydractinia echinata | reverse complement strand
CTAAAAATCTGCATCTAACCCCTATAATAGTTTAAAAATAAAAAGTCTCCTCTGCCTGCACATATTTAATTAATGTTTATCAAGAACCTTGTGTTCCCCAAACCGGTAAATTTATGAAAAATTTGTGTATTGAAAATGTCTTTTTCATACAAACTGTTTATATAAAAATAGGCATTGCCTTTGCTAATTTTTTTGCTATACATTGTTGTTGTTTTTATCTTTTTTTTTTTATTTTTATTTTTTTATTTTTTTAGTCTTATTTCAGTTTAGAATTTTTATTATGTTAGAGTTTTATTATTTCTACCACCTTTTATCTAGTCTTGATTTGATTTGATTTGAAAAGTTAACTATCTTGCGTGGAATTTTAAAATCTTCAAATTTCCATATTAGTTGACTACTATAAAAACTTAAACATACACTCTCACTCGTTGAATTCACTTGGGTTCTCCTTTGAGGGAGCATTTAGGATGGAGGGGTTTACAAAATGATCATGCAAAAACAAAACAAGAAAGAATTTTTCAATATATTTTACTTTCATCCCCCATGGTATATAGTTACTAGATACGTAAATCAGGGTGTCAGCTCTGTCAGGAAAGTTAGTAATTGTTATAATTTTTAAGATATTGTCACAATATCAGAAAAAGTCAGGTGTATCAGCATTCTATTTGATATGTCAGAAATATGTCAGGAATTTTTAGGTTTAAATTGTCAATTAGAACTATTTTCATTTGCCAAAATTTTGACAAGGTTTAAATATAAGAACTTTTCTGAATGTTTTTACAGTCTGTTCTGTCGATATGCTTGAGATTAAGTTTTTATTTAAAGGGTATTCCAAGGTGCCAATACATGCGAAATTTTTAACAAAAATCAAGAAATATCAGGCATTTTAGTAAAATAATCAAGAAAATATCAGGGAAAAAAGATTTAAAATTAAGTGGACACACAAAATACAAAACATGACTTTAGCATTAAGTTTTTTTTTACATGGGTTTTTATTTCAGCGTGAGAGTTCTACAAAATCAAGTTTTTACAGCATGTAGTTTATGTGAAGTTTCTGATATTTAAAAAAAACTAAACTTTGTACAAGGCGTGGTTATTCATATTATTGTTTGTACATGTGTGTGGTTCTTCAAGTTATGAGTACCGTAATAGAAGTAAAATGTGGCATATCTATATTGTGTATATAAGTTTTCTACAGATTTAGAAAATAACTAGAAGAAAAAGAAAATTTACTACTTTATTTTTTTGACCTTGTTTGGGTTGGAGGTAATTTTTTATGTAAAATATTATTTTGTTAGTTTGCAATTGAAACAAGGATTCTTTTTCTCGTCTGAAAGCCTCATTTTTGTCTGAAAGGCTCATTTTTGGGGATATACAAAGAATATGGACTTTTTTGGGCTTTGAAAGTATGGGGGGGGGGGGGGAGGGGCATAAAATGCCTATTGTCAATAAATTCTCACACAGTTATAAAATTTGGCACAATTTTAGTTTGAGACAAAAGGAATAAATTGTCATAATTTTCTCTTCCTGGCATCGGCATTTTTTGTAGGACATCATTAGCAATTTTAAAATTGAGGGAAATATGATTACCTATCAAAGTTGCGTTTGAGAACTTTCTTGGCAATATTTATCATTTTATTTTTTTCTGCTAGTCATATAAGTGGTTTATAACTATTCTGGTTTTGCACATAAAATGCCTAAGTACTGGTAAATTTAATATATATTTCAGATTTCAGATTCAATCTGTGAAAATTTCATAACAATTAAGGAATAAATTGAGATATTAAAATTTGAATTTGTTACAGGCACTTCATGCCAAATAGAATTTAATTATATTCATTTTTTTTGTATTACAAACTGTCTAGTGATGTTATAACAATATGAACAAAGGATGTATCCGTTGCATGTGCACATTGAGAAATTATTTCCATGCATCTAAAAGTGTCACAAGGGCAAGCACAAGGACTGTCTTCGCCAGTTTTGACAATCAATCACATAAACCAACTGGTAGGTACCACTTTCTCTAATAATTTGGCAATGACTGTATGTATCCTCTCACAAACAGTTTACAATATGATAATTTAATTTTCTTGAATATCACCTGAAAAAATTGTCCAAAGCAGTACCGTAGGTAACATTTTAAGGGATCAAAACAAATTTTAGTAAGAGCTAGTTTAAACTCTTCAACTATTACTATAATAACTCTCCAGTCTTTCTAATTGAAGTTTTTTCACTTTAAAACTTTTTTTTCGCTGACTTGATGTTATCTGCCTGCCTGTTTTCTCAACACGTCAGCATTTGTGTCTATGAAGAAAAAAACATAATTTTTGAGAAATAATGAATATACTGAATATGTGTCTATACACTTACAGTATCCTTAAATTATTAAGAGTTTTTTTCTGGAGAATGTGATGATGTGATTAGGCAACCATTTGTTTGAGTTAAATAAAATTGTGCAGAATTTGTTTCTGAAAAAATCCTTCGAATGTTTTTATAAGCTTTAGTGGACTTGTTAGTATATATTTTTACATTATCTTTTAGTTGTCACATTAGTATGACTACATTCCAAGCAATTATACAAAATATTTTAAGGATCTCAAATTTAAGCTAATTCTTTTTTCTCATTTCTGTAAATTTGAAGATGTCATTGGCAAAAATTTTGACAGCAGCACTTTTTTTGACTAAGTTGTTACTTAAGAGCTGGGCAACACCTGCGATGAGTTTCATGTTGAATTAACGACAATTAACTTTGAAAATTACAGAAACGGGGCGAATTAGTCCTTTTCCAGCATTGAGGATCCCCTAAATATTCTGGGCATAGTGTTAACATTTCAACAAATTGTTTTGACCTGTCTTTTGTTATTTTTTAGCTTTTAAACAATCTATATGTATAACAGATGTTAAAAGATGTTACTCCACAAAGGAAAGAGCAACAGAAAAAAAGTATAAACATGGAAAATTGGTACGTTTTATCTACTGTCATAATAATGTAGGCTCTGACATTTTGGTGCAAAGAAGAATATTGTTTAATAAGGGTTTAATTTATTTATATGTTTTGTACTTTTGTACTTTTGTACTTTTGTTCTAATAACTAATTAGTGAGTACCTAACCTTTTAATTGTTGATGATTTTGTACAGCCGTTGTGTAAATCAAGAAAGCAAAAAAAAATTACAGAGAGTGGGGAGCCTGTTAAAAGTTTGAGATTTTGAAGCGGGGGCTTGATAGATGATTGAAGGTGTTAAAAGTTTGAGGTTTTATCTTGCATTAACAGAAGTTTAAATATTTCGAAACCTGAAATTAGTCAGAGTTTACGATACAATGATTATGACATTGGGATATCTAAACTAAGATCAGGAACATTAGTTACTAGTAGTTGCTAGTATGGCGTACCAAACTCTTGTTTCTGATGTGCATGTACGGAACATGAGAAAAATTAGCAATGTTGTTATCTCTAACTGATTACAAAAAGCTTGTATTAACTTGAAAAACACACCCCTCTGATAAGAAAAAAAGATTAAGGTTATGGTACTTTTTTAAAAAGCCCAAGCTAAGATGAAAAAATATTTCCATTTAAACATTAAACAAATGCACTTAAAATTGGATAATTTCGTATTCAAAATGATTAAGAGAGACATGGAAGAAAATACAATGTTAGCCCCAACATGTTTTTAAAGTATATAAGAATGAAAATAATTTATAATATACAGCATTAAAAATATTGTACAAATATATAATATTTTTACCATAAAACCACTGTGTAAAAATATATATAAACTAGTCGATAAGGCCCGTGGAGAAATCCACTTAAACATAAGGGCAATGGAAAAATAGGTTGTTTTAGATGTTTAGCTGACGTCAGCAGTTCAGATAAAAAAAAATTGCGAAATTTAGTTTAATCTTTGCCTGTAATGTGTAGAACTTGAAACGCTAATGAGAAAAATGTATATGATCATGTGCTTTTGATGAGCGGTTAAAGAGATATAAGGGTTTAAAAATTTTGCTGACGTCAGCAATGGCCCGTCAAAAACCAAAATTTCTTTTTTAGGAATTTGGTACACATGTTGCCTTCATCGTATAGATCTTGAAATGCTGATCAAGAAAATGTATAGGATCATGTACTTTTGAGAAACGGTTGCAGAGATATTAGGGTTTGAAGGTTTTTTGATGACATCATCAACCCGTCCATTCCGAAACGGTTTTGGGGACCCAAGTTTTGGAAAATTACCCAAATTGGTCCTAGGTGTCCCTAGTTACCCACGCGGTGAAAAATCATTGACGTCACCACCTCGTTTCCAAGTTATTTGGCCTCAAAGTTTTAGGTGCACTGTAATGGCTTCATTAATTGATAATAAGATGTTGACGTTAAAGTAGTGTTATTGACGTCGCACCATAACGTCAGAAAATTTAACATATTAGACGTGCATTTTTACGGCAACATCAAAGGAAAATGAACACATCCACTTTGCCTGTTACGGACAGACACACACAGTCTCCGTATTATTATAAGAGATAACGATTTGCAGAGTTAAGATTGTAGCAAATTCTAAACACTGTTGTTTGTTTACAAATACTCCTTTTAATGGCAGTCAGAATATGCCACATGTTAGTAATTTACCAAGCAGAATATCCTCATCGACGCTTTCATGACAGCAACCATTAAAAATCTTGAGAACCAAGGTTTTTCAAGATGAACTTTTGCAGTTAATATTTTATCGATCTTCATTTCTCTTTAAATTCAATCTATAGGTTATGTGGTTTAACTTTCTCAGGCATTAAAAATGAAAGATAAGATTGGGGTAAAATTTAGCTACCGGCCATAAAATGAATTTTTACTGGATTTTCTTTTCAGTTTTTTACTTAAAATTCATGTTTTTTCTTTTACTTTCAGGTCGTCGAAGAAGAAGAAGATCCATTATTGTATCCAAAATTTTTAATAACATTATCTGGCACAGATGAGGCTGTTTTGGAAAATTTTTTTCACTTTGTTAAAACAGCTGCAAAAATGACTGACATTAACCTAACAAAGAGGTAAAGAACATAGAATAGTGTGTATCAACAGGATTCAGTGAATATGTGTTTAATTTTATTTTTTGTAGCTTTCCAATGCCTGCGCATGAGGAAAGCTATCGTGCTAAACGCGTTGGGGACGGTTTGCAAAAGGAAGTTGAGTACAACTTTAAGCAGTATCAACGTGTCATTGAGGTAAGTGTTCCTCAAAACACTGTATGACAATGATGGCTAACTAGAATGTTTGAATAAGAACAAGAAGCCCTGCGGCTTAAAGATTTCCGCCATTAGCAGTAATGTGAAAAAGTACTGAACTTTGAAGTGGACCTTAAAACCAAAATATGGGGAACAAAACCATTGAATATTCCAAAATTTTAAAATTCAATTCTCGATTATTATTGTAAGTTTAAATCAAATTACATATACCTATTGTCTCTATAAGAACAATTTTATAAGAACAACAATAAAACACAATAAAAACAAAATAAGAACAATAGCAGGGCTGAAACTCTACAGATTTTGCCCTTTTCTCTGAAAACCAACATGGGAAATATCTTTCAACGCAGAATTTTTCACAGAATCAATTAATAGATTTCTGGTTTCAAAAATTTGTAATATACTGTACAATTCCAGGCTCAACAAGTAAAAAATTAAGAACACACAAATTTTCTGGTTCTTATAAAAATAGTGTATATATATACAATACAACTGAACAAATAAAATACTAAAATTACAGATTTTACACATAGTAATATTTTCTGAAAAAAGTAAAATCTTTAACTTGATACCTTTGAAATTACTCTAGAAAATTCTGGAAAATTTGTTATATAAGATTGATCGAATATAAATAGTTCAATATTTCATTAATTCAGCAATTAGCATTTGAATGTTTCAGTATTTAGGCGTTCAAAACTTATACTTTCTCGCTCAATATTTTTTGAAAATGTTGATGGTCGATGTTTTGATAACGGCTGATCTGAAAAAGAGAACATTTGGAATATGAGGAACAAGATCACAATTTCATTACCAACTGAATTAACACCAGGTTACTATTCAATTACTGTCTCTTTATAAGGCAATGCTTTAATTTTTATCGACAAGAGACAAATTGATGCAATCTTTTTATCAAACTGTGTTTTCTCTTTCAGGAAAAAGGAAAAACTGTTCAGACACAAAATAAAAACAAGATGCTGAAGGGGTCCTTGCCAACCTTGCCACACTTATCGCATTTAGGATTTTAGACGTACATACATACTACAATTTGAAATTTCTTCATTTGAAATTTTATATATGTAAAACTGCCATGTCTTATCCTCTAGCAGGTTAACATATATACATCCATACTGGCGACATTAGCCAATAAGCGTGGCAAGTTTGGTAAGGACGTCCCCTTTCGATATATAACCCTATTTGTTGGCGGTCCCTTACAATGACGCCATACAAAACAGGAAAATAAATAGCAACATGTAGTTAAAGACAATTAATTCCAATATATATCATATACAAATCTCTTTATAGGTTACAAGAACTAGCAAAATACAGTTTCTTTTTTAGAATTTATGTAATTGGCACTTTGATTGCACCGACATGCACAAGATATCACATTTTCTTGCCTTATAGCTACACATATTTGAGAACACTTGTGGGAAATTCCATTGTTTATCATGTTACCCCATGCAGTCATATTTTGTTGTTAGCCATGTGCAAAATGGTTGCACACTATTTTACAGAATTTTCGGAAAGGGAGACTTACATCAACTTACATATTTACTCGAAAAAACGTTTAACTCGCTGAAACAATTACCCCGTGGTGGTACGTTATTTACCCGCCCCCGGTGGCCATTCTATACCCGAACCAAAATCTATGTCGGGATGTTAATAACAGCTCATGGATTTTTTTGCAGATAAAACAAATTGATATGTTTCTTATTGAGTTATTTTTAGTCAAGATAAGCATATGGTACATTCATAACTCGTAATATATACAACGTCTATATAATTTCAAAAAGTTTTATGCATTCTGACGAAAGGCAAAGATATGCAAACTCGTCCCCAGCGCCTTTTGTCTCTTTTTTTTTTTTACTGAACGGCGAGACAAAAAGATAATGGTAAAAGGTAATTATACCCAACCAATCAAGTGCAGAATTCCGGCCTACGATTCCGGCCTACGAGACAAAAGGCGCTGGGGACGAAACGAAAAGCGAAATGTAAAAACAAAACAAAAGTCATGAATTTGTATGGGTAAGTATTGTCGTAAATATGAATGACTATAAAAACAAACAAAATATATACTCCGCATAATCTACAAAACAACTTAAAGATTTAGGGACATTTCAGATGTCCCTAAATCTTTAAGTTGTTAAGCTAACTGCTTCGTCAGCATCTGCCAACGACATGTTCAAGCAGCAACAGTGGAACCATTGTGGACATGCTGTGCACTGCACCCAGTTTATGTCTTCACTTTCACTTCGACATATCTAAAACAACGTTAAAAGAAATCAATTTTCTGTTTTCATACATACGCACAGAACTTTCTTAAATCGAAGTAAGTGTAAAAAGTACCTTGAAAATCGAGTGCGTCTTTCGGAATTCTCGATAGTTAGCACCGATGCAACTTTTTACAATGGTTTGGTAAGTGAAGAAACGATATTTATCTGCATTGCAAGATTCCAGCAGGCTGTTACCTAAAGAAAGCAAACGCAGAATTTTTTAGCTATAAACATTGCCAAAATTTTAATATGTTCTAATTAATATGTTCTAAATTCTTTGTGCGTTTAAACTTTTTCAGGCGCCACTGCAACTCCAGCTTTTCATTTGGGCTGATTTTCTAGCTCATGGAACATTTTATCCAGTTTTTTCATGCCATGAAAACCTTCTTCTTCGCTCAAGGAGTCTAATGAAAGTGGAAAAAATTGTGCTTAAGCATTGAATATGGATAATAAACTAATTACTGGCCTCGTTTTAATGCTTAACTTATCCAACGGTACAAATTGCCACGAATGTTTATTGTTTTCAGGAGGAGAGAGACCTTTTGTTGGTTCTAAACAATAAATGTGTTCCTTTTTCAGTTCACTCTTGAATCGTTGCTTTTCAATAACATACAAAAAAACTTACGTTTTTTATCATCACTTTCTACTAATTCCTTAATAAAACCATAAAAATCAACACTAAATGCTACAGAACGTGAATAGGTATTATTAAGTTTTGCAGCTTCGGAAAACACATCTCTATAATAATACGCTAAGTGTGTCTGTCTGTCTGTCTGTGACAGGCAAAGTTGAAGTGTTCATTTTCCTTTGATGTAGCCGAAAAATGCATGTCTAATGTGTTAAATTTTCTGACGTTACGGCACGACGTCAATAATACTACTTTAACGTCAATATCATATATTAAATTAATGAAGCCATTACAGTGCACTTAAAACTTTGAGGCCAAATAACTTTGAAACGAGGTGGTGACGTCAATGATTTTTCACCGCGTGGGTAACTAGGGACCACCTAGGACCAATTTGGGTAATTTTCCCAAACCTGGGTCCCCAAAACCGTTTCGGAATGGACGGGTTGATGACGTCATCAAAAAACCTTCAAACCCTAATATCTCTGCAACCGTTTGTCAAAAGTACATGATCCTATACATTTTCTTGATCAGCGTTTCAAGATCTATACGATGAAGGCAACATGTATACAAATTTCTAAAAAAAAAATTTTTCGGTTCATTGTTGTCGTCAGCAAAATGTTTAAACCCTTTTTCATTAACCGCTCATCAAAACCACACGATCATATACATTTTCTTGATCAGCAGTGTAAGCTCTACACAATGGAGGAAACATAAAACAAGTTTCTCAATTTATTTATTTTGTATTTGCACTGCTGACGTCAGCAAAAAATCTAAAACAACCTATTTTTCCATTGTCCTTCTGCTTAAGAGGATTACTCCACGGGCTTTATCGACTAGTGTAAAATAATTTTCCCGCGTGATTAACTTGTTTTGATATTTAAGTGCATTATTTTTAGCTGAATTGCAAAGGGGAAGTTGTGGCCATAACAAATAAGTCGAGTTTAATGTTTTTAGAGTAAATATGTAAGTTGATGTAAGTCTCCCTTTCCGAAAATTCTATTTTACAATATAAACATTTAGTGTGTAATAATTTTAACGCTAGCATTCACCCACAAAAACTGGAAATAAACTAGTAAAATTCGGAGTTTTAGACAAAATATAGATGCCTTTAACACGTTTTATAATATTGACATAAATTCTGTATTTCTATGACTTAAAAGTTCATGTAGGGTGCACTTTTTACGGTATATGCAGCTTACCAGTTGCCCTCATCACATTAGCTTTTAAAGTTTCTCACTTATTTTTTTGTTTTAGCGAGAAAATGAGAGCAAACAAGTTGCCAAAACTGCCAACATTAATAAGGTTTTTTGTTAAAATGTCAGTATTTGTGATGTTAATTAATTAGAGAGCTGTAGTTAACTATCTAGCTATCAGTCATTTTTCTTTGCAATAATTCATGGCATCTGGGGTCACTTGTTTGCTAGTAGCTAGTTTTTAGAGAGGTAACGAGGTATTATTCTCTCGTTTCTGAAAGCTATGGGGTGTCCACTTTTTCTAGCTTGCTAAATTTAGCAATGTTTTAGGATTGGGGGTCAAAATATATTCTTACCGAAGCAGTCCACGACAATTTCCACAAATCTACAACAACAGCAGTACAATCAGCAGTACGATGGCTGTCTTATATACCTATATCGTTCCGTGGTTTAAATGAATGTTTTGGGAACACTATAGAATCAAATGTATAGTTAGCTAGCTAGCTTTATATTTCTTCAATTCAATCAGCAAACAGCTTTCTCGCCAGAAAAAAATGCGTCAAAACTAGGTTTGAGGCTTTAGCCTGGATAAGTTTCGGGCGTCCAGCCTAGCTGTGCTGTCTCTATCTATCTCTCTATCTCCTCAGGCGATTTTAAAGATTCCGCTTCTTAAAGCTTCTTAAAGTTTACCATTTAATTTATGTTTTAATTTTGGTCTTTGAGGAAGTTCATTCAAACTTTGTCAATTATAAAGGTGTATTTACTAACAAAAACATTAAGCTGAAATTACTCCATCCCAGGCCTCTTAAATTACTGCCGGAAAGCCTGCAACATCAAATCCATATGTCAGATTTTGCTGGGTAAAAATACAGATCATAGAGTACTTTATTCAAACAGGACTGGGAGAACAACACTGGGTTTGAAAGTTCATAAAGGGTTTTTAGTTTAAAAGTTTGATTGAATGAAGACTGTTTCTCTTTTCAGAAACCATTGCATTCACCATGTTGTATATGTATATTTTAATGTGATATTTACTTGAAATGCTTCATAGTAGTCAAAGCCTTAGCATCTGCTTAAACTTATCTTTACTTAAAAAGTTAGTCTTTTAAAGCAAGAATGCATTGAAACAATACCAAGAACAAATCTGGTAAACTGATTGTGTATCAAATAAAATATTAAATAGTGTTTATAATTATTTCTCAGCCCAGAATCAAAAGAATAGTTCAATATCAAGGAATTAGGTTTATAGATTTAAATTTTTTGGTTTCAGATTTCTGACTTGACTGGTGACAAAGTAGATTTATTTTTGGACTACGTTCAGAAATCCCTTCCAAGTGCTGTTCAAATTAAAATGGAACTGGTAACTAGATTGTCAAAATATTTTTTATGCTGCTAAATATTACTGTTATTTGTTGGGTGGTTAATTTCTTGTTCCAAATAAATCTAGGTATGGGTGTTTCTTTGTTTCAGCAAGGCTTCTTATAGAGCTATTGCTTATAAGAAATTTTATGTTGTAACAACTAATTGACTTACTTTTGCGAGGTAAAAGAAATTCATTTTTTAATGAACAAACTTAATTGATGAAATAAAATTGCAGGAAAAGGAACTCCATCTTTGATGCATTCTTCATGTTAAAAACAAATCCGAATACAACAAAACAAGTTAATCATCTCTTTCAGTAACTTCTTCTCATCTGCTCTTTCATTGTCATTCCGACGTTTAGAAAAGTGGAATGACATATATTGATGCTTATTGAACAGAGACAAAAAAAAAATAAAAAAATAAAAATAAGTAAAAAAACATTTGCGAATCGAGAATTATTATTTTCTGATTTGGAATAACCTTTTGCAAAAAGAGTCCAAAGTCGTGAAACTTCTGGTCACAAAACTTTACTGATCAGGAAATTTTCTGCTCGTCAAACTTTCTGCTCCCCAAATATCTGCTTGCAAAACTTCTGCTCACGGAACTTTCTGCTTATCAAGTCTTCTGCTCGCCAAACTTGCATATAACAGCACAAAATTATTTTGTTTAAAGCTATATTTTATACCTCTCATATTTAGAAACGATGGGAGATGCTCGTCGATCCAAATCACATCACTCTTCGAAATTTGGATAATTGAGGATTTTGTACTTTATAAATTTCTGGATGATTGAGACTGCAACAAAACTCCAAAGGAATGTGCTACGTTATGTTGGAAGAAAAGAAACTTTATATAAACTCAACTTATTTTTGTTTCCCTGCAAAATGACATTCTTAAATGACTATCTTAAATGTGTTGTTTGTTTATGAAGGTTTATGTTATCGACACATTTTTTACGTGTTCTTATGTGTTCTTAAGTTTGGATATAAAATTACGACATGGGGCATATAGCTACTTGACAGATTTGTTGTTGTTCTTAAGTTTGGATATAAAAATACGACATGGGGCATATAGCTACTTGACATATTTGTACTTGCTATGCATGCTCCTCAACAAATGTATTGTTATCAACCTAGGAGGAGTGCTGATATATATAATGTTAATGTTGAAATAAACCTCCCACAAATATTAAAAGTTGTTTGCCACTTAAGCTTTTGTTCCGTTTACTAATTCCCTGTAGCAGAGCAAATCATATGAGTCAAGAAGATTTGAATTTATTTATGTAAAATAATGATAAGTTAATAAATCGCATGCTGTACAGTTATAAGATGTAGCAGGGCATAAGATTATGCCACCTTACCTGAAAATTGAGTTAACTGATAATTTTTATAAGAAACTATTAAAAAAGGTTTAAAGGACAAAGGAAAATGGTCCAAGGTAATAAAAATAAAAGTTATTGGGTGTCATTCAGGAGTAGTGTTGACATGTATAAACCTGTACTTAACTCCCGCTATATGCTTCAAGATTTTGTATTATTTCATATCACAATCCTTTCATATTTTTTAGGTCTGATTTAGAAATAGCATTTGGTTCTGGTAATGAAATAATACACGATGGAACGTGCTTTAAACGCAGAAGAACGAAAAACTTGTTGGAATACACGAGATGTTTATTTTAAGTGTTTAGAAAAAAATAATGAAGATAAAGAACAATGCAAAATAGATTTTAAAAAGTTTGAAGAAACTTGCCCAAAGGCTTGGGTGAAATATTTTGGTAGTAAACGAACAAAAGACCTGATAAAGAAAAAACTTGAAACAGAAGGAGCTGTATATAATGACAAAAAAAGATAGCGTTGTATTTTGAAATATATTTTTTAATTGCAAATTCATGTTACAAATTAGATCTGTTTTTGTTTTGTGTTTTTTATTTTATTTTATTTATTTAAATCCTTTCTATTTTTTAAGTCCTACTTTTCTATAATCGGCAACTCATGGAAGATAAAGTTGTCATACAATTAAAGCCTGTATGTGTTGTAGTAACGATATTTTGTGACTACTTGACTCATCTGTGAGAAAACCAACCAAGATGATCTGATGCATTCACAGCAACTTCAAGGATTTTGTACATCACATATAACAGTGTTTTAAAATAAAATTTAATAGGCATGGTTAGGTTAAGTTTCGTTCATTAATATATTTTTTTTGATTTCACTCATGAAAAATGTACTTGAAATTATGCAGTGACTCAGGAAAAAATAGGTCAATTTAAGGCGAATATTTTAGGAAATCTTAGGCATTGTTTCGATTCAAAGTCTGTCTACACCATGTAAAAAATTACTTTAAATAAGTTGGATAAGATTTTAGACACTGGCATTAAATTAATTAAATCTTACATTTATTTTGATATAAATATTATTTAGAATCACCGAATCCCTTAAGTTTATCATACCTTGGAATAGGACTCAAAAGTTAGTGAAAAGTGTTAGTTTGTATGAAAAAATGGGTGATAAAAAATATTGGTTAAAAGTTCCATATTATTCGTTAAAAGAGGATTGTTTCCTTTTTCACAGAAAAGAGACTTTCTGCTCATAAAAAGGCTTATAAATATTTAGTTTTCGTGATGTACTTCCAGATTTAACGCAGTGAGAAAAAAATTTGTAAAAAGTCCTTATCGGCCAAAAGGGATTGTTTTGGTGAATTGGTACTTGCTGGATTTACAAAGGCTTTTTTTATTCTCTTCTGTTTTTATGAAGTAAATAATATTTTGGTTCTTACAATATAATTTCACTGTTTCTCCACTGTTGTTTCGATGTAGTTTAAATTACATGTTGAAAGCAGCAAGACGTTTTATCAGCACTGCAAGATATTTAAGAAGAGACCAAATGATTGATGGACATTGTCACTTGTCAGCTGGTGAATTTGACGAGGTATAGTGCTGCATATTTTATTGTTGCTATAGTAAGTAAGTAAGTAATTTTCTTAGCTGTTTATAATGTTGGAGTATTAATTTAATCTCCAAGCTAGCTAAAACATCAATTTATTAATTGGTCAATTTAATTTCCAAATTTATTTATATTAATGGGGGAGTAACGTGTGCTAAATTATTATTATTTTTTTGTGGATGTAAATTTAAACTCTTGTTATATCGAAGTAAAACTTTTGTGATGTGTTTGTGTTGATCATTGTTATGAATTTTTGTTGCAGTCAAAATGCATACAAAAATTAGAAAAATTTCTCAGTCATCGTTTATCTTGCCTTTTCACAAAAATACCCCCATTACTTTTTTTCTTGGATATCCCTGTTTTTAAAAATCCACTTTGAAATGTATCTTTTTAAACTATCAGATATCTACTACTATCTACTTTAAACTATCAGATGCGAATTACATAAGAAGATTCAGCCCAGGTCTTATTATCCAAGACAAACTCTCTGTAATTTAACCTGAAGTATATTTATGTGTGCTAATATTTCATGAATAAAGATAATAATCTTCCATTTTTTTTGCTGGCCTTCACATTTAAACCTGATAGAGATTAAGTCACCCTTATCTGTTTTCTTACCAAAATTTATGTTTTTTAAGTCAGCAACTTATTGACATCACATGTAAAAATAAATAAAATAATGTCCACATGATAAAGAGGATTGAAATATGTTAGGGCATTAACTCAACCACTTATTTCATAAAGGTGCATTGCCTTACACAGTCCCAAGAGGCTAGCTCATAGCAACATCTAATTGTTGATAATATTCGCCACTAAACATGAAAAATTCATTTCGTAGCAGATTTAAAGAAATCCTTCTTAGATATGGCATTAATTTTGTGACTAAGTGTGGAAACAGTTTGCCTACGTGAGTAATGATGGTTTCCTTCCACGTGGAATGTTCGAAATACTTCACCGTAGAATAAATTATGTCGGTCAGAGAAAGTCAAGGAGTCATTAACTATGAAGACATTTCATTTAGGATGAAAGTTTTTGCACAAATTTTTTTTGCCAAACTTGTTTTTTAATGGTAAAAATAACAGCCATAGTTTATTAATTAAGAAAAAAATAAAACGAGTTTGAAAGTTAAAAAGTATTTATTTGTTAAGCTTTTCGTACACTAAGTACATCTCCAGACTAAATTTTAGTCTGATGATGTACGAAAAGCTTAACAAATAAATACTTTTTAACTTTCAAACTCGTTTTGGTTTTTAATGTTCTGTAAAGCCAATCAGACATTCGCGAAAATTTATTATGCAAAATATAATTTTAATGGTATAACATCAATGAGATATTTTGTTGAAAAAAACGTAATAAAAACTTTTTCTCGTTGAAAAATAATTCGTTGTAGAGTTTTTTGGTGGCAACCATGCTTCTCGTTAAAAGAACATAACTTGCGCAAATTTGCTAGTTTACTTATAGAAATATTGTTGCAACAGTTTAAACAATTCATCTAATTTTTTTTTTCCGTTGGAGACTATTTTAGCTTGTTTTATATTATTTGGTACGTACCTTTCCTAAGAATGTATTTTAACATATTTTATTTAGGATCGAGATGCCTTAATTGAAGAAGCGAAGCAGGTATTGTGATATTGAAGCCTTGTTCTTGTCATTGTCGTCGTTGTCGTTGTCCGTCCCCTTCGTTGTTGTCATTATTTGTCTTTATTTTTTGTCATTGTTGTTGATGTTGTTGTTATTGTCGTTGTTTGTGCTACTGTTGTTGTTGTTGTTGTTGTTGTGTTGTTGTTGTTGTTGTTGTTGTTGTTGATGTTGTTGTTGATTTTGTTGTTGATTTCGTTGTTGATGTTGTTGTTGATGTTGTTGTTGTTGATGTTGTTGTTGATTTTGTTGTTGATTTCGTTGTTGATGTTGTTGTTGTTGATGTTTGTGTTGATGTTGTTGTTGTTGATGTTTGTGTTGTTGTTGTTGTCGTTGTCTGTCCTCTTCGTTGTTGTCATTATTTGTTGTTATTTGTTGTCGTTATCTTTTGTTGTTGTTGTTGTTGTGTTGTTGTTGTTTAGTTTTTATTTATATAATATCTGCAGACGGGGGTTAAGGCCATCATCGCAGTGTGTGAATTTCCTGCCGATTTCAACAACGTTTTGTCCTTGTCACAAAAGTAAGTCAACTACTTTTTAATTTTCTGACTTTATCGAACAGTAATATTTTAACAACTTCTGTGTTTTGATTTACACCTTTACTATTTTATAGCTATAAAGATTTCGTCTATCCTTGTATAGGCGTTCTTCCAGTGCAGGTGAAACTGTTAATTTTTGTATTATTTTATTGTTTTTGTAAGGAGAGCAGGAAAACAAAATGCGTGTTTAAATTTTGCAAGCAAATATGAGATTAGTACTTTATATAAATTTGAGATTTTGCTAATAGAAGTGCTGTTTATTTAACATGTCCTTGTGATCAATACTTTCCTGATTTTTCAGCTTGGTAACAGAAGTGTGACGTTAGAGGTATGACTTTTTTTTGCAGGTGTTCAACCCTTTTTTAAGATTTAAGGGTATCTATGACTGTGTTCCAGGATACTAGCTCATGACTGTGTTCCAGGATATCTGCTGATTACTGTGTTCCAGGATATTTGCTTATGACTGTGTGATATCTGCCAAAGTTTATTGACACCCAGGAGACTTGGGTGCAGAGGTGTATGTTCTCCCACTGTTGATTAAAGTTTATCTCCTTCTTTTTGATATGTTATACGGGTTCGTGCCTATCATCTTAAAAAAGGGTACATTTGTGTCTCTTGAAAGATGTGCGTCTCTTAAAGTAGTAAGATTTTAGTTTACGTTTCAAAAGAGCCGATAGGTCAAGTCTATTAATTAGTTGTTCAGCATCTGGTCAGTTATTTCCTTTTTTTATTATTTCAGGACTTTGTACCTGTGAAACAATTTATCCGAAAGCACCATGACTCTCTAGTTGGAATTGGTGAGGTAGGTCTTATTGTTGGATACTCAGCGATTTTTTTTGGGAACACCCATCATCACCCATTATTGTCAAATTACTTGCCATAACATAAGCACCCACTCTAACTATTTACTGTAGCACCGTTCACAGGACTTCTAATTGTGCTAAAGTTCATAAAGTTCTCATCCGAATTTTAATTTAAGCAAGCAGCTTTTTAGTTTTACTTTGAATTCTTTAGTATACTTTGAAAGTCTGTGGTTAATTTAACCTGTTTTACTGAACGCTAACAGGTTACCCGTTATGTTTACCAAAGTTTTGCAAAGATTTTTCGCGAAGTAAAAATTATTTAGTGGACAGCTATCTTAAAAGTATTCGGAGTGTCTGTAAAAATGAAATGCAGGCAAGGTGTTGAATTGTGTTTCTTTTGATGATATTGACTCATCTACATAAACAAGAGCATAGTGCTTCTATCTGTCTTTTGTTGTCGGTTGAGGTGACGTGCCTCGTCAATGTACGCTCTAATGCGCAACTTCCCTGCACTGCCTACGTCCGCTAGGGTCAACTGTCAGATAAAGTGTGGCCTAAACTTGAAACAGAAAGAGGCTTAGAAGCGCTGAACACTGCAAGTAGTAAGGGAATCAAAGCATTTACTAACACTCAACTTTGATCAAAAGCATATTTCTTCTGTATGAAAAATAAATTAAATATAATAAAATGCTGACCGAGATGTCCTTGTGACGTATGACGTGTATGTCCCTCCCCCACAATGTTCGCGATGCATCTCCTGGTCTACCGTGCTGTCTTTATTGTTGCGTTCCTAACATTAAAGTGATATTTGTAACAGAATTGTGTTGCAGAGCATGCGATTTCATCGAATGATGAACTAACTGTTCTCGTAAAAAGCAATATGGGTGTAGTGTAGGGTTCTTATCCCAACACTTTCTTAGCATGTGGTTGTATAAAGGGGGGACATGGGTATGAGGTGTCTCGTACTTAGGCGTTCCCTTGTGACAATAGCATAAAAACTGAATTCTGGACTATCCAACACCTGGTATTTTTTTTCAGCTACGCTATAAAATATATATAGTTTTCTACAAGCTCAACGAAATTTTTCAGTTTTCTTCCTAACAAATTATGTATAGGAGCTACACTTTTAAATATATATAGTTTTCTACAAGCTCCAAGAAATTTTTCAGTTTTATGTATAAATTATGTATAGGACGGCAGTTAAAATAAAAAAACATTACTGAAGGTGGTTCTTTTATGTATTGTATTGTTTGACAGTTAACTTGTCTGGCTGCATTTTCAACTTTTATGTTATCAAGACATAAACAGTCAATCACAAAAACCTTAAGTTTGAGGAAGCAATTTACTTGTTTTTGTTTGGCTAAATAATATAGGTGAAATGTTTATCGCTCGTTGCTAGCTACCAAACAAACCAAGTATCATTTGAAGGAAACTGTACCTATTTCAAAATACTTTAAGGAAGAGCTCTTACTAAAGTGTTGATAAAATAGCCAGCCCTATTGCTAGCTTTTTGCCACCTTAAAACGTGAAAGTAGGATGAAAATATTAGCCTGTATCTCAAGCCACGAAATTGTCAATGATGAAGGGAACAAAGAAACAATTAGAGCGGGCATTAAAAAAATTAGAGAAGTTAAAAACTGTTGAATATTCATTTGCAAAATATTCAAAGTGCCACTGAAAGTTAAAGTTGCAACGGTTTTATCCCTGACAAACTATGCTTAGAACTTAAATCGTATCATGGAAATTGTTTGTTATTTGACCAAATATTTGCCAAACGAATT
Organism: Hydractinia echinata; assembly: GCA_030067915.1. Classification (NCBI taxonomy): domain Eukaryota; kingdom Metazoa; phylum Cnidaria; class Hydrozoa; order Anthoathecata; family Hydractiniidae; genus Hydractinia; species Hydractinia echinata. Next base: position 3,443 of record JASGCC010003941.1, on the reverse strand, counting down.
TCGTAATTTTCGACCATTTATTCAACCCCATGCAAATTGTTTAACAAGACTTTGGTAATTTTTGGAGCGATTGTTTATAAAAACAGTGTGAGATTAAAAAATAATTTTGATGTGTATTTGACATTTCAATGTAACGGGGAGTATTTTTTCTTTTTGGACTAAATTAGTCCTTAGCGCTGATATATCTCGCGAATCCCGTTGAAGATACGGCTGTTGTTTTTTATGTTATTCTCGTTAATTTCTTAATAATTAATTTGTCTATCTATTTTCACAGAATCATAATATTTCTTAAAGTGTTGATTATATTAATATGTAACACGTTTAAAACGCTTTTGATTGTAGAGAAAATTTTAATTCACAACAGACACCACGAAAATCAAGCAAGAAATATTCAAATAGAATGATTGAACCTGCGCTACTTTAGATTTGGCAATCCTTTTCAATCAACTGATTCAAATTCTGTATCCTTTAAACAAATGCAAATGCAATTCTGAGTGAAAACACATTTCCACTCCTGTAATTCATTTTAATAACAAGTATTCAAACAAAGAATTTGCTTCAAAACTCCGCTTCCAAAAAGTTTTACCCCCTATCAAACTCCCTCTTAAGCTTCTTATTCGGGCATTTAAATAAAAAGGGGAATACATAGACTGGTAACGAGATCGCTTTCTGAAAAGTTATTTATTTCAATATATATTGAATAAGCTAAATTAAACCAACTTTGATTCCAATACGTTTATGTTCATTTAAATTAACAAAAAAGATCTGTTTCCCGAAGACTGGTATCAAAGTGTAAAAAAACGATATTTTTTTTCTCACTAGGTAACTAATGTAGTTTCGCGTAACTGTGTTTAGGCGAAGACATTAGGCGGTTTTTCAATTAACCTTTAAAAAGCTCGTTTACTCTAGCCATTATGTTTCGCGTTATATTTGTTATATTATTTTGCGTGCATCGCGTATTTTCGGTCGGTTTCTACAACAGTTTTTCTACTCGCAAAATAGCCAAGACAGACATTCTTCGAGAAATCCAAGTGTTCACGTACACGGGTTGTTATATGACGTGCGAGCTCGATCCGGAATGCTCTGTTATCGGCGTTAGAGAGCATGAGCATACAGACGAATTAAAGAATTTGTGTGTTGATCAAGAAGGATTATTCCACTTCTGAATCAAATAATGAAACGGTGGAGATACTGACAGTAAGTTGCACCTGTTTTTTTGTTTTTGTTTTTACTGAATCATTTTCCTTTTTTCTTTTTCGGTTGTAAGTTTGGTCAACAGACGTCAGAGTATAAGTTTGCTGCCTGCTGTCGGTTTGTTGCTGTCGCTTTGCTGCTGTTGGTTTTTTACCGTCGGTTTGCTGCTGTCGGTTTGCTGTCGTCGGTTTGCTGCTGTCGGTTTGCTGCCGTCGGTTTGCTGCCGCCGATTTGGGTTCTTCTTGTTGTATATTGCATCAATAAAATAGTAGATATCAAGGAGTTTACATCGTACGACACACACTCCTCCTTGTTGAGAAGCGTTGTTTGTGATTTTATTAGGTGGACAAAGTCCGGATCGTTTCGAATAATGTAATTGGTTATCAGCAGAAAGTGGCTTCAGAGACTTGCGCAGCGATTTGTCGAAACTTTAAAGACGTTGACGTGATGCTGTTGATGACGATGTTGTCAAACGTGTGTTTTGTTGTGGTCGTACCGTTTTAAATTGTTATACACTGGATCGTTGTAGTATAAATGTTCCTGCAGGCTCTGAAAATTGTTAATTTCGAAATTTTCGTGAGTGAAAACTGAAAGGCATATTTCGCGAAAATAATTTTCGCGAACCAAGAACTATTGGTAAATTTCTTGGAATTTATTTTCGCGAATTAGGGCAAAATTCGCGAAAATTTCATCTCGCGAAAATTTTTTACCTTAAAGTAAACGATGCGATATACAACAAAAAGAAGCTCAAGCCGATGAGCAGCAAACTCATGTTCAGACGTCTGCTGACCAAACCTGCAACTGAAAAATGGTTTCTTTTTTTTTTCTTGTCAGATTTTCAGTTCCATATTTTAATCTTTTGTATTTCTTTTTCTTCTTTTTGCAGCATTTTTTCTGATGACCAATTTTCTTTTTATCCCTTCTTGTTTTATTTGTACTCTTTTTTACTTTCGTCTTGTTGCTCCTGCTCTTTCTCTTGTAGTTTTTTCTGCTCTTCTTCTTTGGCGCCTTTTTTCCACTTTAGTTTGTAATCAGTTTTTAGGGGAGTAGTTATTTTTTTATTTAGACATGTGAGGACTGTCTGTCAGAAAGTTTGTCAAGAGTCACAGAATATGTTCCAACGACTGCAGTATGTTATCTTGTTTGTTTGTTTGAAGGGAATTTTTAATGTACTAACGCAGTCTGGGCACGCTTTCTAATGCGTTCGGCGTTAGATTTTATTTTGCAAAATGTGTAGTAAATGCGTCCGTACAAATACTATTTGCTTTCATCTGTTTACAGTACATTTTCTACTACGCTTTTGATTCCTATTAGAATAGGGAAGGGGAGGAGGGGTAAAAAATTCCCTTGAAGTAAATAGGCGCGGATGTGGTAAATGTTTTAGAAATCTGATAGCCAGGAGTTTAAAAAAATGGTTGACATAAAAATATTTCCTGGGTGGAAAAAATAAAAATTATTTAGGGGTGACGTGTATTACTCACCTCAAAGAAATTATTCTTTTTAGCCGCCCACTGTCGTTCCTACTACAGGAAGTGTTAGTGTTAGTGGTGGTGGTGGTGGTGGTGGTGGTGGTGGTGGTGGTATTGGTGGTGGTGGTAATCTAAATAGCACAGGTATGACTTTTTTGCATGCTTCAATTGTTTAGAGTTAATTTTTATTTATTCCTTTGTTTGTTTATTTTTTGCCACCATCTTTTGTAAGGATTTAGCGGAAAACTGGAAGAAGTATTCTGTGTCAAATTCTGGCAATTTTATGATCGGATAAGGTGACCAGTTCCTGCGAAATCTAAATACACAACATAATACCTTGAGAACGAATATTTTCTTTTATTTCTTATCTTAAGTTGATTGAAATTTGTGATTGTTATCTATATTCACGAAATTTAGTCAATTCGCGAAAATAAATATTCGCGAAATTACTTTTTTGCTAAAATCAACTCTGGAAAACTGTTCGAAAAACTAGTTTTTCTCAGTAAATTATCTTTTTCGTGCTTGATAAAATATTGGTCAGCCTGTGTGATATTAGCAAATTCAATTAAGGGCTATACACTTTAATAAATTAGCCTGGAATAAATTAAAGTTGTCATAAAATACTGGATTCGTGGAAATAATTCTTCGTAAAATACCTTAAATTGACTCATTCGCGAAAAAAAGTTTTTGCGAAATATCTCAACATGACTGATTTGCGAATATTAATCTTCGAAACGTATTTAGTTATTGGAAATTAATGATTGATATTGGTATTGTATT